>CATIWJ010502712.1:0-34331 GCA_949640765.1 Croton laevigatus | reverse complement strand
GAGATTTACCGGTGATTATCTCTTAGTTTATCATTTTTCGTTTGTACAAGTTTTTAATTTCTTTTTTCTTTATTTGATTTGTTAACTATAGTTCTTGAAAAATTAAGTTTTATTTTGTTTGAGTTTGATGGTGTTTGCTGGTTGGGGCTTGGTAGTGAGGCTACGTGGGGACTATAGGTTATGGTTGGTATAGTTCAAGCTTTGTGATTGCAGGTTTGTTGGTTTCCGGCGGACAATTGGAGGAGGTTGAGATGATGGAGTGTTGAATTCTGTTACTAGTGCTTCCAATTTTTATTATTTATTTTTTTCTTGTAAATATTTTCCCTTGTTTTCATTAGTAACTTCATTATTTTGTTATCTTTCATTAGTAATTTAATTATTTTGTTATTGGATTTCTGTTGGTTGTGCTATGTAATTTCAAATAATATGTGGTGGGTATGAAAATTTAGGAGTATATGGAATTTCGGTTTTTGGCTGCACCGAATCGAAATCGAACCAAATTATTTGGTTCGGTTGCTGTTTGATTTTGATATTATCGGTTCGGTTTTTGGTTTTACAATCTTCAATTTGGTTTTTCTATCGATTTTCCATTTTTGGTTCGGTTACCGAAAATGTCCACCCCTAAAAAATATGCCTTTGCATAAGAAAATGAAGTATTTATAGAGATACATTTTGAGTTGGGACAACCTGCGAGTTGGAGTTTTGACCAATCAAGTCCATATGTTTGATACCCTAGTGGAAATTCTCATTTTGTCCCCAATTTGAGATCTATTTACACGAACACTTTGGTTTTCTCTAGCACATTAATACCTTTTTGATGCACAATTTGTCTTCTTCACTTCATTTCTTTCTTTGCGTCTATTTTTACTTCTATTTTGCTCCATTCGTCGTTTAATTTTCCAATTTTCTTTCTAACGACCTCATTTTTCACTTAAACAAGTAATTTCTCTTTCTTTTCATGTCCAACTTGTCTGACTCTCAAAAACCCCAATTTTCTAATGTAGAGTTTGGGTTATATCGGGTCAATCAGTCAATAAGGCTAGACATTTTAAAGTTTGCAACTTTCAATTTGAGAAAAAATAAATAAATGTAAGCCTCCTCTATGATTCAGGACTCACAAGGATGTAAGACGCTTGATACCTGGTCTGCAGAGAGGCCGCTTCCACCTAGACATAGAGCACGATCGCCTTTATCCCATTCGGGAAGAAGGTCCCTCATGTTTGGATAAAAGAGAGGTTGCTCCAGCAACCTCAACTAGCTAGGCTGATAGACCCTTAACATCCAAAAGCCGCATAGGCCCCGAAATTTATGAGGCCCCTTGTCTCCTATTGGATAAGGGCGTTCCCGAAATTACACCACCATTACACCACCACAGATTTTACTATAAATAGCTATCTCTTGACACAGATTAAGACTAATCAAAACTTAAGCTTTCATTGGTGCCGAGAGCGCGGATTGAACATTTTAGGCTGATCTTCAGCTTACTCACCATTAAAAAAGGATGTACACTAGAAAGAATAGAGGTACAAGGGAGGGAGGAAGAGATGGACCTTTATTTCCCCTTACCCTTTTCTCAAGAGGCAAACACCCTGCTACCTCCAGGGATGGGACTTACCCCGTTCCCTCATACTGCAACCTCAAACTTGATATACGGATATCCCGAGGGTAATACCTATCACACAGAAACAGACGTTGCGCAATCTTATTGTACCAACACACCCACAACCTTTACCCCAATAACTCCACAATCTACCATAACCATGACTTCAAACCCGACCTTTGCCCAACTTTACACCCAAGGGCAGTGGCTTAGCCTAAGTGGTCAAATTCTACAACAGAGCTCTCAACCGCCAAGGACAACCGCCCATGCCTATACTACATCCAACAGCGAAAGCATCGCGAATAGGAGGTCATTGGATGGCTGACCTCGATGAAGAGGAGCATTATAGGGAAAGCATGAGAAATAACGAGAGAATAAATGAAGAATCAGACATACTTAGAAAGGGGAGAGGTCGTGAGCTTGGCCCAAGGTTGCCTTATCAAAAAAGTAAAGCCTAAAGAGAGAAAAAGAGAAAGGTTCTCCAGAGGTCGCAAGTCGAGAAATTATGATGAGATCGGTCAATATAAAGATAAAAAGAGTAATAACTATGCAAGAGGTGGAAAAAGACATTATTGCGTCTATCATAAATCGAATAGACACAATACAGAGGAATGTAAAGCTTGGAAGGCAGAGGTGGATTTGTAGATAATTACAAATGTCAAGAAAACGAAGCAAAAGGTCAATTCAACATCACACTGAACACTAACTCTTTGCAGGTCCTCATTGCAGTGGAAAAACAATCCATTGAACCAAACCTAGAATGGTATGTACCGTTTGATAAATAAGACACCATCTATTGTACCTATCATAAGAAAAGAGGGCACAACACAGAAGATTGCAAGGCTTGAAAAAGGGATATTTACAAAAAAAAACTCCCTATGTTTTAGCCTAATTAACAAAAATCTCTCTGTTTATTTTTTTTAAGACACAAATATCCCTGCATTTTAATTCCGTTAACAAAAATATCCTTTTGTCTATTTTTTCTGTTAAAATAACAGTAAAAGGATCAAAATGTAATTTTTATGAGCCATTTTAAAAAACTCAAGAAATGAAGGACTGTTTTGCATTTTTATTTTCTTTTCTTCCTCCTTTGCAGCCTACTTTTCTTCCTCCATTTCCGGACACGCCGGCCACCATTGCTGCACAAATGGTGGCAATACAGGGCAGTAGGTCTCTATATCTTTTTTGTTTTCATTTTTTACAAGGTGATGGTGCTTTCCACTGTTTGGCATTTGTTAATCAACTCTTAACCAATCATTTAACAATATAGAGAAAGAAAAGCAGACCACCACTGTTGCACAAGCAAAGGGAAAAAAATAAATTAATACCTCATTTTTACTTCTTTTCTTATCCATATTTGATGAAATTCCATCATCAATCATTGATTGATCATTGCTAGTATTAGTAGTGAGAATATTCAATCCATGGGAGAGAAACAAACATCGTAACTTAAAAAGGAGGAATTTAACAGAAAATTTAAAAAATAGAGTTACCATTGGTTCTTCATTAGATGGAATTTTACTAAGAACAAACAAAGCATTAACAATCCACCGACCACGACGGTTCAAAGTATCAGCACCTTTCATTTCATTCACAGCACAAACCAGCCCCCTCAACCACTTCAGACCGATTGCCAACCACCACATGAATAGTGAAAGAAGAATTGTATGTCCTCTTGTACTCATCTAATTCTTGAATTTGGAGTTTTGGGTTTTGGAATTTGTAGTTGATATTGAAATTTTTTTCCAATTCATATCTTGATTTCATTGGAGCTGTATTGTGTAATTTGTTTGAATGGCTATTTTTTTGGGTTGCTCAAACAAGAACAAGAAGTGGTGGCGGGGATGATCAAATTGCACACCAGCTGTTTAATCAAATTCCTTAACCAGATGTCTCTTATAACATAATATTTTAAGGAGATATAGATGGAGAGATTATCAGTTGCAGGGCTGTCGATGATAAAAGAGGTGGTGGAGTTGAGGGAAATGGGTTAGCAATTTCAGAATCCGTGGGGCGAGATTTCAAAATGATTTTTTGCTGTATTTTTTTCAGCACAAGTTTAAAATTAGTTTTTGAATTTATTTTGGAAGAGTAGGGTTATTTAGGATTTTTTATTACTATTTAAAATTGTAATTCAATCTTGTATGAAGGAGAAATGAATTGAATTGTTTGTGCAGCAATGGTGGCCGGCGTGGCCAGAAGTGGAGGGAGAAAAGCTAGCTAGAAAGGAAGAAGAAAAGAAAGCAAAAATGCAAAACAATCCTTCATTTCTTGAGTTTTTCAAAACGGCCTATAAAAATTATATTTTGATCCTTTTACTGTTATTTTAACAGAAAAAATAAACAAAAGGGTATTTTTATTAACGGAATTAAAACGCAGGGATATTTGTGTCCAAAAAAAATAAACAGGGAGATTTTTGTTGATCATGTTAAAACATAGGAATTTTTTTGTAAATATCCCCTTGAAAAATTGAAGATAGATAAGGCATTCATAAAAGAATCGTAGGAAAAGGCTTGGAAAGGAATCTGCACTTCATCCGCCTCAATGGCGCCCAGTTTGTAGCGCATGTTATCAAAATAATGAAATTTTAATATCTTCCTTATATTTGCATCTAGCTAATGATGCATGCTTCTCTTAACATATAACACCTCAAAGGCGCCTAATATTCAACGCCTCGGATAATGAACTACGATCCTTAACCACTTAGACCTAAAGATTTAACGCCTCGATTGCTAAACCCTATCCACTTGTTCTTGGGCCAAATATAATGCCTCGCATGCTGAACCCTATCCAAATGTACTTAGGCCAATAAATGTCTCCCGTGCGTAGCCTATCCCTATGCGCTTGGGCCGAATATATTGCCCCAGATGCTGGATCTCTATCCATGTCTGCGCAGGCTAAAGACAATGTCTCGCATGCTAGACCCAGTCAACATGTGCTTAAGCTAATGAATGCCTCACATGTGTAGCCCATCCCCATGCGCTTGGGTAGAATATATTGTCCCGGATGCTGGATCTCTATCCACGTCTGCGCGGACCGAAGATAATGCCTCGTATGCTGTTCACATGTGCTTAGGCCGATAAATGCCTCGCATGTGCTGCCTGTCCCCATACACTTGGGCAAAAAATATTGCCCCGGATGCTAGATCCCTATCCATGTTTCCACAAGCCGAAGATATTACCCTGGATTCTGGATCTCTATCCACGTCTGCGTGAGTCGAAGATAATGCCTCGCATGCTAAATCCTGTCCACATATCCTTGGGCCAATTAATGACTTGCATGCGTGGTCTGTCCCTATGCCTTTGGGCCAAATATATTGCTCCGGTTGCTAGATCTCTATCCACGTTTGCACGGGCCAAAGACATTACTTCATATGTTGGATCTCTATCCACAACTACGAGGGTCGATGACAATGCCTTGCATATTGGACTTTGCTTACATGTGCTTGGGCTGAAGACATCACTCAAGGTGCTGATTTTCTAACCCCATCTACCAGAGTCAAAAAATCCTCCCTTAACAACAATCTACTCCCCTAAAAGGACAAGACCATCACCTTATGGTATGTACAGTTAATTTTTTATGATAAATCCTCTTTTGGAATAAATAGACACAGAAGCATAATAAAGATAAATGACCTCAAGGTTATCATAAAAAATTGATGTTTTCATTTATGTTGTGGATCAATCATTTTGTCAAAGTTGTATTCTTATAATTCTGAGAAAAATTTAAAATAATGTAGAGGTCACTCAACATGCCGAGAGGTGACCTCGAGGTCGCCACAAAAGTCAAAATTCGACAACAGTTTACGTTTCATGATGTATTAGTAACCTCATTAGAAAGAATAGACATTTAAACATGAAAATAAATGATTGAAAGATTGTCAATTATTGTATGTATGTTGCATGGAATGTTCAATTATGCTATATATTTACACTCGTTAGGAGAATAATGCTCAGGTTGTAGAGGTCCCCTAGATCTTAAAAAGCAGTCTTACCCTTAAAATAGTGAAGGCTGCAACATAACAGAAAGTACTTTGCGTGCCTAAATAAAATAAAAGCGACAATAAAAAAAACTTTAAATCTAAAATGTGCCTAACCAAATTTATGATTAATAAATCTGATTGAATATTAGGAAACCATATTCCAATCCTTGTGATAAGTCCTCATCAGGAACAAAAGCGTTTAGCATAAAATAAAATTACCCAAGTTTGAATGAAATATATGTATAGAAAGGAATGACTTCAAGGCCGCCATTACGGAACAATGCATTTATTTGCGTTATAGATCAAGTAAAATATTTTGTTAACTTTTGCGATCACTAAAGAAATCCAACAAAGTATAGAGACCACTTAATATTACAAGACAACTTTCATAATCTATATACCAGCGACATAGTCGAGCCCAATATTTCAAAAAAAAAAAAATAATAGTGTTCGAAAAAGCGACCTCAAGGTCGCCATAACAAGCACATAAGCAAATGTTCCGAATTCATCAAACATTTCGTCCAAAATTTTATGTGAAAACATTGCTTAAAATAACAAGAGGTGATCTCCTTTATAAAATAGCATCAACTTATATGATTTTGGAAAAAATTACACAATACCTTTAAGAAAAGTCAAGACAGTGCTCAACGGGCGGCCTCGAGGTCACCATAATAATCAAAATTCAAAAACTAAGTTGTTACAATGCAAGATGACTCTAAAGTCATCATAAAAAATTCTTCTATAAAAAATAAAGAACTAGCTAAGCCCTATCTACAATAAACTTAGAGCTCGCCGAAGAACATCTCCAGGGCGACCTCCACTCATAAAGAAAATGTAAGCTCCACGTTCATCTCACTTGCATAGATAAGCTAAAGGATAGGCTAAGGTGAGGCAAGTAACTCACGCTGTTGCAGCCACCAAAATTGGATGCCGCATAAGATAATGGAGAGTGGGAGGTTATATTCCAAATTTCCTCCCAAATGCTCCGAATGGGAAGTTCCCAATACCGGATTAGCAGATCCATATTAAAAGCTACATATAAGAAGAGTAAATGCACTATTAAGAGCAATATGTCAGTAGCCTGCTAGAGATTCTATCCTCTTGCCAAAGAAGCTTTGTAAAATATCCAAATCATGAGGAATCACTCCTTGGCAACCCAGCATGCTTGGTGCAGCTCAGGTCACCTCTCCCGAAAAAAGGTCACTACTGAAGAACTATCGACCTCACATGCTTAGTTCAATAAGGATTTCCTCTTCCGGAAAAAGGTCTCTATTAAAAGATTGTCGACCTCACATGGTTAATTCAATAAAGTCCCTTTTAGGGTTGGCAACTTTTTGCAGAAAGCATAATCACCATCATCCAACTCATCACCATTTTGCTTAAAGAAATCTGAGGAAGGCATTATGTACAAAAGGGCATAAAAAGAGAGTAAAAGATTAATAAACGACTAAAATCATTAAACATCCTAAACAAGAAGAGCCATCTAGAGATTTGGAAGACAATGAAGCAAAAGCGAAAGAGAGCCTCCTTTTATAAGAAAAAATGTGTACTTTCCCAAGGTGTCATTAAAACCACCAATTACCAGTGTGCCCTTCATAACTGTCTAATATGATAGGGGCAGCTAAGTAATTGGCAATGGACACTGAAAAGTCGTTTAACTAGAATGTTCTGTAATTTAAGGTGCACATGGCTTCCGCCAAATATTTTGAATATACAGTAAGGTCACAACTCGAGCTGTGAGAAGCAATACCTGAAAGACCAAGACATAGAATGACTTGGCATTTGGAGGGGAACACCTTTGCGTGTCCTTTATTTGCCATATGATAAATAGAGGTCACTGAAACTGAGCCTTGTATAAAAACGCCCTATATTAGTGACGCCAAGTCGAGGCTGTCAAAGGATTCTTTAGCACACTCCTCCCCTTAATATCCATACAGTAAATTTCTTAACCTTAGGAAAGCTCGCTAGTACATCTCCAAAGACCCATCAACACAGTTCAACAAAAAAGGGATTAGGTCACATGACAAGAAGCGATCCACTCAAATTTTCTCCTCTAATCAGGTCGAGATCACGACTTGGACTGCTAATAGTGACTCTTAGCTAGAGCTGATCCAAGACATGAAACGACTTGGACTGGGAAAGGAACATCTTTAAGCCTCCTCTGTGGTTCATGACTCACAAGGATGTGAAATGCTTGATTTGCAAAGAGGTCACTTCCACCTGGACATAAAGCACGACCGCCTTTAGCCCATCCGAGAAAAAAGTCCCTCACATCTGGATAAGGGAGAGATCACTGCAGGAAGCCGCCTGGGCCCCAAAATTTATGGGCCCCCTTGTCACTAATTGGACAAAGGCGTTCCCAAAATTTCACTACCACAAAATCCCTATAAACAGCTATCTCCCGGCATAGATTATGACTAATAGAAACTGAAGCTTTTAATAAATAAATAGAGTAGGTACCTATTTAGATCAAATGAAGTATGCATTTAGAATTCATTTATAAATGAATTTTAAATATAATTCATTTTTAGAAGAATTTAATATGTTCGAAATATTTAATTTAATTTGTAAGGTTCAGTTGAATTCTACATATTCATGTTCGAAATAAATGAACAAACTTTAAAAATACAAAATAAACAAATCTTATATAACAGTTAGTTGTGTAACTTTCTAAAATTCATTTACAAATTCCACCAAAATTGTAGATTTGAATTAGCTAAGAAGAATTCCTAGAATTGAAATCCATACTCTTGAGTTTCCAGAGAGGAAAATAAAGACTTATAAATGAATTTTACAAAATTTTGTAGATTTCTTCACTAATCTACAGAAATAAAAAGGATTCTCAATCCAACAAATTTTCTTCCAATTTTTGGCCTAACAATATCTCCACATTTAGTACAAATAACATCTCTAGATACATCAACCAAATAGTAAAGAGGAGACAATAATAGCAAAGGCATGTACTAAACCCTCCACTGCCCTTCGTTTGCAAGCTCATATTAGACAAGCATAATATTGTTGGAACGACAAATAGACAACAAAAAGTGAAGGATGAGCCTAATTAGAATTAAAGACAAGCTGTTCATAGCTATGCCAAGTAAAATATAAGGCTAAACCACAAAATAAAAGGCTATACCAATAGCCAATAAGAGGTTTGAAATTTGCTGGCAGTGGTTTGAAAATTAGGTTCTATAATCATGAGGTCCAGTGCATGACTTTTGTTGTGCCTATAAATGAAAACGAAACAGGTGAAAGGCAAGCTAAAATGTTAATGCATGCCAGCATATGCCCTAGAAATGCAATGTGGCTGTGTTTGGGAAGAGACAAAGCGTTGGGGAGAAAGACACCAAACTGAAAATGGGGCCACAACTCATAAAAGCTATTAAGCTAAGAAATAATGACGCTCCTGTTTACTTTTTCCTCAATCTAAATTACTAGTAAAATTTGAAATAGAAAAGAGGGAGACAGCAAACATGAGTAGATGAGATTAGTGTCATGCTAACTATTAATAATCCCCTTAAAGCATAACATAATAGCTTGACCCCCTTTGTCATTTAATAATATGCATGGTGGAAAAGGCCATCAAATCAGCGTATCAATTCTTCAATCAGAAGTAATTCCCACGGCAACTATGGTCCACTTATCATCCTGATCTTATTATAATGAGGAAATAGTTTAATATTGTTAAGATATAGTACCCTGAAACATTCTCACTCGTCTAATCTATGCCAGCAAATCAAGAAAGCAGGAAATGCACGCAATGGTTGTTTCATTTTGCCCAAAGTTTAAGAGTCAACAAGCGCAAAGGTCAGCAATCAAGAGTCAACCACTAGAGCAGGTCACACTGACTGGCTTATGGTCATGGAGTCCATTAGACAACCATCATCTCATTTCTTCTCATACCATTTTGGGCTTCCACTACAGTGGCAAGAACTAAGAAGATCGAAGAAATCTATTCTTGACGCACTAATTTGAAGTCAAGTCGATATAGAGACCAAAGTCATATATGGCAAGAAAATGGCTTGTGTCAGGCTGAGCAGACAATTAGGTCAGGTCCGGTAATGTACGAGAACAGTTTCGAAAAAAAACTCCAGTGGGACAAAGAGAACAATATATCATGTACTAGAAATTGCAACACACATTTCTTAAGTGTAAACATCAACTCCCATGAAAACAGAAATCTACAATGGGAAGGCCTGCAATAAACTATCTAGTGTTAAGAGGGTTGTGGGGAGTTCTTTAGTTTCACTGTGTGGGAGAGTAATGATTAATGTAGAAATAGCTGGCAAAATACGTTCAAAGGAGTTCAAGGCATAGTAAAACTCAACTTGGAAGATAATAAGTTGAAGTGTTATCACCATTAGAATATGAAGTAACAGGAATGTTCACTATTGCATGCCCAGCTATTGATGCCTGGGTGTTGAATTGCATATGCTGCTGTTCAGTATGTGCAGTTGCAGGCAAGTAGGGTGTGTCGTTCTGAGCAACATTCCCTGGATGCATTGCAAATTTTTGCTGGCTCTGGGACAATTGATAATGCTCATTTGCAGAGCCACGGTTTTGATCATTATGAAATATGTCCCCAACAGGCCCATATCTGCCATAAATTAAAAAATGGGAACACTAAAATATCTCTTTCAGGTGAAAAAGGATCAAAAAATCAAAAAGAAGAAAAAAAAAATGTCATGCAGCATGCTAACTTGGAGAAAATTAAGCAAGTAAAGTTTCAAAGAGTTCCCTAAAACAGAATGACCTAGAGTATGAAGGCATAACAAGAAGCTCATCCAGTCTAGAATATATCCAGTTTAGAATATATTTTTACATCTCGCACATCAGACAACGAAATTAACGTTCAGAAATTCATATGCCCCCTGAAACACGAATTAAATTAAAATGCCTACAAAGGGAAGGTCATGCAGGCAATGATCATTCTCAGCATAATTATCAGGGGAAAAATGTAGAACTTATAGAATCCACTATCAGAACTGATTTGAACCTCAAACTAGTGTGCTTGGTTGTGAGATACCAAATTAGGCTTCCTCAATTAATAAGAAGACAAAGTACCTGTAGCTAGGGTTTCCTTGCAAATAAGCCTGTTGAACATTTGGGTGGTGGTATGAGGCAGTTGGAACTGGTACGGTTTGTGGCTCCATGGTTTGGTAGGCATAGAGTCTGCTCCCTATGCTTCCATATGAAAGTGGCTGTGATAGTAAGACCCTCTGCTCAGTCTGTTGACTTGCCGACACTTGTGAAGCATGATGATACTGCATACTAACAAATGGGTCCTCCATACTAGACAGCATTGGAGCTGGGAGAGGTTGTTGCTTCATTGACAGATGTGAATTTATTGAGGATCCGTAATGAGGATATTCTGCACTTGGCGGCTCTGTCCTTTGAACATATTGAGACTTCAAGACTAATGGATTATGACAAACTTGCATCCCGGTAACATGTGGATCATTTTGAGCAGGGACAGTTGCTTGGGCCTGAAACCGATTCTCTATGCCTGAAAGTGATATTGACAATGGCAAGGAGACACTAGGCATTGTAGATGGCACACGTGTTGATGCAGGCAGAGGGAGTAGACGAAACAACAATAAGAGATTCCTTACCTGCACAATAACAGCCAAATCCTATACACTCAAAGGTACTGCAAGACAGAAGACAACCCTACCAATAATGATCAAATTCAGTTACATGCAAACATAGATCATAATGCAACTTACTTGCTGGTGATTTAATTCCTGTTTAAATTTTCCATTGTGGTAATTATCTTGGATAGCATGTCTGAAGGAGCTTTCAGGCAAAGGGAGACAATCCTTACAAATTCTGAAGCTCACCTGAGCAAAGGGTCAAAATACAAAAACCAAGTAGAATCAAAAAGATGTGCACCCCAACCTGATTGTTGGAAAAACAAAAGGAGAAAAAAGATAAATATCAAGCAGAACAGTTTCTCTAAAATGATAATAAAATATAGAAATGCCATTTGAATTTGGCATGAGTTATCAATTTTATAGGACAACAACCACATTTAAGCACCATTTCTATAAATACACCAACCTCAAAGGAGTTAAGTCATTGTAAATAGAGACTTCTCATAATAAGAACCTTTAATTACCTTTTGTTCGTCACCAAACAAATGGAAACTTGGCCCTTTCCTAACCTAATTCATCCCAGGGAGTCCAGGAACAAAATCCCAGCAGATTTCACCCTAGATGATAAACCTTCAAATTGGCATAGTACAGGAAATACCTTACAATATATGTGAACTAAAATTAAATAATACCTGTGCAGGAAACTTTCCACCAAAAGCAGCAGGTTCCAAGTTCAGCTTTCCTACAGAAGTTGCTTCATACGGACCATATAGAAGCTTCCGTTCAAAGTCAAAGAGAAAAAGATCCATCCCTGGTTTGATTTTCTCTACAACTTCCTTTTGTACTGCTGGGAGTCCAAAAACTCGGTAAATGTAACACTCTGGCTTTGTTTTTCCATTACACAAAAATATAAAACCAGAAAGTTCGTCCATAGCCCTGTCTTCTTCCTGGGTAGTCATCCCAATGGCATGAGAACAAGGAACACAGGCATGCACAATTAGAGATTATGAAGGGAGTAAAAAGAAGATTAATGTTGCAACCCAATTGGCCATTTTAACAGGAATTTCGAGTTACCTAAATTATCACAGAAGAGGAAACTACGTATTGCAGAAAAAAAAAAAAACATCCATTTTACTCCATAATAATATAATTATGAAACCAACCAAACAGCCAAAGCAATACATACACAGATTTCAGTTTAACAAATTCGGAAATACCTCTTGCCCACTCTTCCTTTCAATTTCCCCATTTTCTTGGCTAATTATGATCAACGAAACAACCAATCAATCGAGTTCAAAATGCAATTCATCAAGAGTCGTATTCGAAAAAATTAGCGTAAAAAAAAATATCACGATTAATGCTAAACGGACGAAGAACAAATAATTTAGAGCAGCAGAAAAAATAAAAGCAAGAAAGTGATTACCTGAGACCGAAGGGGGAGTTTTCAGCTGTGCGAGTGTGCAGTAACGTCTGAGCGTGAAGGGAACGGAACAAGATTCTTTCACCGCCTCATATTTTCTGGTAAATTTTTTAGAGAATATTTACCGGTAAATTTTAGTTCAACAAAATACCATTAATATTTTTGAAAATATAATTTTTATAACTTATTTTATTTTTTTTTTACACAGAAAAATTATTATGGATTATAATGTAATATAAGGTAGCAATATTTCTTATCATATAATTATATTAAAACAGTCAATATTTATTTATAATTTACTATTTTAAGAAAAACAAAATAAGCCATAGTTTTTTTTTTTTTTTAAATGAAACTAAGCCATAATCTAAAGTTAAGTAATTTGCTCAGTATTTTTTTTTAAAAAGTATTTTACTCGCGATGTACAAAGTGACGTTTTATGATATGATACGTAAAAAACTAAAAATGATTAAACCATAGAATAGTATTAGGCTGCTGCTTTTCTTTTTCATTTGTATTTAGGAACTGACATTGTAGAGTTGTTTTAATTTAAGCATTTCTAAAATCTCATTATTGGCATTTGGTTTAGAGGCAAATATAAATCACGCAATTGCTAATTGTTAGTGTGAGAGAAGAGTTGTGTTACCTGAAGAGTAGTAGAATAGGATGAATGAAATAATTTTCGTATCATCAATCAAAATTTGTCTCTGCTATATATGTATACATTCAATTCAAGAACAAATTTCATGAAATTTTTAATCCGGAAGAGAAGTACAACACATCTAGCACTACATTGACTAAACTACGTTTGAATTTCTCTGTCAAACCCAAAATAACTATCCACACCAACCTAATATCTATTCCTTTTGATTCAAACTATTTGTTCATTCCCAAAACTCTTGTACACTTTTCCTATGTTGAACTGGAAAACATGGAATTTGAAAGACTGCCAAAATCTCGAACAACTGTTTTTCAGTACGTGTAAAATGGAGGGATGCAAGGAATTTCCTTAGGTCCCAAAATATAGGAAAAAACATTTACATGAGCTTGTGCAACCCAATGTGCAGATCAGATGATATAGAAATCATAAGTGGTAGAGAGTAATGCCAGACTGCTTTAAAGACTCTTTTCTGATGAGCTCTTATAGATTGAGATGGCTTTCTGGAATTATACCTGATATCAAATACGTGAATCACAGGGTCTACTGAGCCAGATGTCAGATACCAACCATCAGGAGACCATGCCTGATTGATCAAAGCTGACTGAGAATCGCTGCTTTCTTGCTTAAACCCAAAAGAATGAAGCTCTGTTTGCCTAAGCCTAATATCAAACAACCTCAACTGCTTTTCAGGGGTCCTGCACGTGACACTTCATAGGTTAGAACTTTCAAACCGCAAACAAAAAAAAAAAAGAAAAAGAAAACTAACTGTCAAAGACCCTCTCCCCTTGCAAAAATAAGCCTAAATAACTGTAATCTTAACATTCTTATGCACATGAATAGTTGAATAAAACATGTTTTGGTTCACTTAAAACTAAATGCTTTATTGAGACACCAGACAGAAGAGTAGCCAGAGTGTGAAGACAACAATAACCAAGTTAACTAAGTAAGCACTAGCCAAGACAAACATTAATCAGCAAATTATTCAAAGTGCGGCTGCACACAAATAAAAAAATAATAGTAGTAACAAGGAACATACCCTGTTTGGACCATGAATAGATTTAGATCGCATGGGTTTGGCAGAACACTCATACATTTGTTATCTAGCTGATGCTTGAAGTCAGCTCTTCCTACTTGAACATCAAACCCGATAATTCTCTTGTCTGCACCAGCAGAAAGTACAATATGCTTTTGCTGCAACCCAGCAACCCCCATGACAGCTGAAGAATGCATATTTCTATGCAATGCCTTTGGCTTCCATGAGTTCTCATCCTTCTCATTCCAAAGAACAACGGCATGATCACTGCCACCAGTGGCAAAACAACCATAGTCCCAAGGCGTGAATATTATACTGTTGATAATGCCCTTAAGATGAGGCTTATCCCCTAAGTAGGTTAAACGTGCTCTCTGTCAAAGCAAATTACAAATAAAAAAATCATTTTATCTGAAACTGAAGCTTATTTACAGTTACATAGATGCGGCATTAGTAAATTGTTATAATTTTTTTTTTTTTAGCAGGATAAGTTAACTCCACAAATGTACAAGAAGTTACTTGCATAGACAATGTATACATGGCACTAGCATATTTATTCAGAAAGTATATATCATTTGAGATCCATACCCCTTGTACTTTATTAAAATTTAGGATCGATATCTGAGAATCCCCGCCATCAGCACTGTATACGGAAAATAAGTTGTTCCCTGAAGGGTGCCAAGCGATATCTTCAGGCCATCGCCTATGCTTTGTAGACATGCAATCAGTAGAACTGAGAAGAGAGGCATTTGGTCTGCAATTTTTTTTAAAGAACAATGAGAATGCCACATCATAAAACCAAAAAATTGATCACTGAAAGGATTCAATGCATGCAGAAGGTGATTCATATTGGTAGGATTAGACACAAATTAGATTAGGTGTTTACTTAGAGCTAGCCAAACGGCAGAAACAAAGCCACCCTGCCTGAAATTAAGAAAACTCAAAACAGGGAAGAATGGAAAAGGAGGCTGGCATGTTCTTGTTAATAGGAAGGTAATTTTGTATATCATTTTCTTTATCTTGTACACTACAGCCATTATATGCCTGCCTTCTTTAGCTGGTACACTTACAGCAATATTTAACATTCTATTGCAGTTCCTTCTCTGAGAGTACAAATTAATTGTGGAAAATGCTGCAATTTGGTTACAAGGTTAGTATGCATGCCTCAGTCATGCCTCAGCCAACTGAGGCATCTACACTCATTTTCCAGTGGTAGATCTTATTACGTCTCATAACAAAGTCTCTACCCTGCTTGATTAGTCACAACGAAGCTTGGTTCACACAACACCACAGAAATGATAATGACAGACTTCTGAGAGATATCGTTAAGAAAGATCTTTGAAATGTTATTACACATCCATGATGTTTATAGTCATGGAGCATGGACTGCATATCTGGATGAGTTAATTAACAGACTGGACCAAAAATGTGTCCTTTTCAATTTCACCAAAAACATTAGCTTTTACAGGCAAATGTACATAAAGTGTGTTCTACTTAGACATAGAGACGGGATAAGGGGTATGCATCCATATATTAGGCTCCCCTGACTTCCAATTTATATATTTCCTCATAGATTTGAAGCAAAGGTCATATATCCTAATTTATGGCAACTTTAAGGGGAGGAAAAAAATTTTAAAACCAGAGTAACTATGCATATGCAGCAACCAAATTTTCCACTTACCCTCGAGGTTGAATTTCCCATAAGTGGATCATTCCATCCAGAGCACTGTACATATTCCAAATCCATGACAAGTCAGATAATGTAGATACATGAGAATAAGAAAAGTAATACAAGACAATTTATTCACAAATGATATAGCAAACATTATAAGCTAAACTTCTCCTTAAATCATGAGCAATTATGCACATTCTTCTATTCTTATGGGACTTCATAGATGAGCCAAAGTACATTTTATGTTTGAACATGAGCACAAGTGCACTGAAGAGTTACAAGCAATACACTCTTTGTTCGCCTAGTCATCCCAACAGTGTAGCAGAATATGAACAGGCATGTGACAATAAGATCATCAATATCTGGATTGAACAATAAGCACTTCACAACATCTGGTATTTGACCTTTCCAACCTAGCGCTACCACCTAGTGCTTTTCTTTATATTCTATTGGTTCAGAACTAAATGAAAGTTGTATACAACTTTCTGTAAGTTAGGACCACATGTGGTTTTGTGAAAGAGATTAACTAATTTTTCGAATCAAAGTGCAAGCAACCAACAAGTATCCTTGAAAAGTTATATCAAAGTTTCAGAAAGCCATCAGATACATAAAATATGAAAACGGAATGAATATTTTCTGTTCCTTTTCTATCTTTTGGTCAGTAGTTACCTAGAAACACAACATAGCAACAATAAATTCACAAGTCTTCATACCATCACAACAATGTGTTCCACTCAATTTATAATGTCTTTTTCTCTCACACAAGTTACTAAGGTCACGTGATCAGTCACCTGGTCACAAAAAGCTTTTCATTTAGTGGACAAACTGCAAGACTTCTCAACTTTCTCTTGTGCTGACTAGATATATGGTTGCTTGTATGGCAGCGAACCGTGCAAGGAGAAGAGCTTCTGCATATCAATGGAATCAACTCCTTGTGTTCATTCTGTACTTCTCTCTGTTCTGGAAAAATAAGAGGGGGAATTTTGGTGAATGTAGAAAATAACATATTTGAGACCTTTGTACCTAGTGATACCAGATGCCATAATGCAATTCCATATATATGACAACACCACCACCCAAAAGAAGAAAAAACATGGATTCGTAACGTGAAAACATACTATTTATGAAATGAAAGTATTACCAAGTTTCCTTTTTGTTCCCCTTTCTTCAACATCAGGAGACTTTCTACAAGATTTTTCTACTTTTACTTTTGAAATGTGAGTTGAAGGACTTGATTGAGCACTAGAAACACCAGAAGCTTTTGGAGCAGGCCCTGCTGGTTTTATAGGTTGGGAGATTTTGGGACTTGCAGCAGGAATTAAGAGCTCAGTTCTGGATTGAGATTGGTTCTTAGAAGAACGTTCACTGACATGGACAGGACTGATTGATCTACGTTTCTCTATCTTTAAACTTCCACTTCCCTGTGAGGCTTTAGATGACATTGAGTTGCTTTGTCCACGTAGCCGAGCCAATCGAGTTTCTGTATCTTCCAACCTCTTCTCAGCGTCTTGGAGCTGCAAGCATTTCAAGGGAATAAGTAGCCGATAATTTTCTGAATATGCAGGCTTCACCATGTTAATTTGTCTAAACTTTCATTACCATATGCCAGCATAACTCCAGAAAACATGATAACTAAACTGAAGCATATCAATAACAGTTTCAAACAGCTAATGTTCACAGGCTTCCTCAGCCTAGTTCAAGCCAACATTGGAGCAAGCAAAGCAATGCTTATAACAATATCATTTGATTATTTTTCCTATTAATCAACATGACAAAAGTAGTTAAAAAATATCATACCCTGTGCCCTTAACAAATCTAAAACAATAGAAAACACTTTAAAAGAAAAATTTTGCTTAGTGAAAAGTGAACCATAAGTCAATGAATTAATTAAAAACAGTTACTTTGCCTAACACTGATAGTATAAATGCCGCTAATTGAGTTATTGAGAAGAATATATGGCCATTGTAACTAAATTAGCAATATAAAAATACAGTAACAATCGAATGTAATACCACCATTGCAAAAAAGGGAAAACCCGAAATGTAATGGATGAAATCTAAATGAACGCCAAAGTACAATAATAGTATAATGATTTAAAAGGAAAAGAAAATAACCTGAGATTGATAATAAGATATGCGTTTCTTGAGATGTTCAACTTCTTTAGTACGGTGTTCGATCAACGCAACCAACGCCTCCTCTTGCTCTTCTCTGCTCGTATCTTCTTGGCCTTCTCCTCCTCCGCATTCTTGTTCTTTCATTGACATATCGTTTTGACCTAGTCGGTCGCCGTCGCCGTCGTATTGCTCTAGTTTAGGATTTTTTAGAATCGGAGGAGGCGCGCTCATTATTTTACAGTGTTTGTAGACTCTGGTCTGGCTATTGGCTAAACAGAAACTGTTTATTTGTGTTCGAGCGCGAGTGAAATGACGGGACGTGGCACCCAAACTCGTCCCCTGTTTTCTCTTGTGTTCTTTCAGTCGCCAAATAGTAATTTTAAGAATGGTAAATTACAAATTTGTCCCTAAAATTTGTCAAAATAGACAAAATGATAAATTATTTGTGTCACTCTAATTTTAAAAAAAAAACTTTATTATTCCTATATTTTGATTTTATTAAACTAATTCGTCCTACAATTATAATAATATCATAATTATTGAATGATTTTCTACCTAATTGATCTTACTAAATATATGATTTATTGTTCTTATTCATTCTAGAAGTATTTGTAGTTTTTTCCATTTGTAAGTCAGAAATTCAGTTTTAAATAACTTATCAGTCAAAAAATACAAAACGATTTTAGAATTTTAAGATAGAAAAAACTTCAAATCTTTATAGAATAAACAATAATTCATAAGTTTACTAAGATTAATTACATAATTAGTTAGAAAATTATTAAAAAAATATAGTATTGCCTTAATATAAGGTGAAATTAATCTAATAAAATCAAAATATAAGAATAAAAGAGTTTATTTTTAAAACTATAGAAGGATAAAATGATATATTTCGATAAAATTTAGACAATTTTATAATTTTCTCTTTCAAAAACTCTTAAATATTAAGACTATTTTATTCTTTTCAGTAAATTATTGTTGATATTATTTTTTACACTAATTTCTGAAAAATTCAGATGAAGTGAAAAATTATCTTTTATTTTTAGAAAAGAAAAGTTATCATAACCCCATGTTTAATACATTCAATATAGAGACAAATGAATCCTACCCACCATTCCCATTCATTTGTAACTATGGAAAACATTAAAAAAAAAAAAAAGAAAGAGGTTATCTTCCATTATATTTATTTCTTTTTTTTAAATTTATTTTATTTATTTCCACGACATTAGAATTCTCACAAAATTTTATACGAATTGCAATTCCGGTGTTGAATTTGTGCAAATTGCTGCATTCCACCACCGAATCTTGCACCAATTTGGTGTTAGGTGTAACTCAAATGTTTTATCATTTGTTTATAACGGATCTACCGGTCAAAAACCAAACACAGCATAAAACAGAGAATACAAGTATTACGCACTGCACAATCAGTAAGCAACCAAAGATACGTTTGGACAAATTGAGTTGATGATCAAATGTTAAAACAGCATCAAGGTCATAGACTAGTTCAAAAATATTCTACACCCAGGGTACAAATGTAACTGTGCTGTGACTCTCCTTAACCTTTTGAGCAATCACAACGGGCCATAACCAAAATCCCAACCAAAGACACAGGACAAGGACCCAACACAGACAAAAATTGAAACTACAGGGATACACAGATACAAAACTGATGGCGATGAAACAGAAGATCCCTCTTACACCTGCTTGCCTGTGCACACAAGTAGGGGAACTTCTCTGTACACCACAATATTAATTAAGTCAATGACTACCCAAAAATTTTAAGCTTTTGTTAAGCCATCCTCTATGCTCATTTGGCCTAGATAGGAAAATTTTTAAGAGAACGGAAAATTTTGACATAGCTCCCCCCTTTGTTCCAGATGTGCACTTTGGCATCCAGAACTTGCTGAGGGAGCTTCTCTATAGCCAAAAAGAGAGTTGTCAGGCCACCCCTAATTTACAGAATTGGGGTGGGATATGGTTTTTCTGTAGTCTTATACAGGATTTTTGAGTTAGTGCCCTGGAAGGAACAGATAGCTCAGTCAGAACTTGATGACGAGTCTGTTCCATCTCCATTTGCCGAAGTAGAAGGGTTCCCATGCTGGTGGTTATCCTCGTTGCCACTTGTTCGAGGTTTCCCCAATCTTGATCGAATATTGGTACCCATAGGAAAGGGTTCCTACGTAGACAAGAATAAATTTGTTTAAAAAAAAAAAAAGGGAACAATTTCTTTTATCACAAAACTGCAAAAGCAAATTTTTATTGTAATATTGTACCGGATCACCAGCATTCGGACCATCGGTATGGAAGAGAATAGGGCGGCAGCGTTTGTCCTCATTCATCAAACTAGAGTTTTGGAAATGAGCAATAAGAGCAGATTTCCCCTGAATTCGTGCATATGCAAGAGATGCCACCTTTTCACTGTTGAACTTCTCCCATTTTTTGCCATTGAAAGCCTGCACAAGAAATAAATTTGCCAGTTCTATAACCTTTCAACATCCTTTATCCATGGAAAAAAGTCAATAAACTACTATTATTACATAACTAAGACTGCATTACCTTGTGGAATGGAATAATCTGTTGAGGATCGATCATGTTGATGAATGCATAGCCCACATTGCATTTGTTCTATTAAAACATAACCACCATTGATTCAGATAATTTGTACAATTATGAAAACTGTAAAACAAAAATGCATCATATACAAGTCTATTTGAAAAGGATCCACTGCAATGAGTACTTGCCTTGAAATCAATTGGCAAGTAAATAAAATCATAAGTTCCCCGACAGTGCTCATCTATTGCCGCCAGTAACATCTTGGAAGTATACCTGGGAAGAAAATCAAAAGATGAAACAACAAAAGACAAAGAAAATTCATATCAAACATTTTGAGTGCTTCTGTGCTCTACCATGAAAATTAAAAAGTCTACCAAGCAAAATATGGCTTACAATAAATTTAACCCCGCAGTTTTGTACCCAATAAAATTCAAGTTACACAATAAATTATTTTGATTTAAGTGGATGACCATCAACAATGAGATTACAGATATAGTTAATATAGACGATAGCACCAAAAAAAAAAAAAAAAAATTCTATTTCAATTAGTTCATTTTCAGTCCTTTATACAAAAACGCCATGATCTCAACAATCTCAAGTCCCCTCTAAAATATGGCAACTTCTTACCTGAAAAAAGGTGAGCCAATCTCAAGACAAAAAGTGGTAAATCACAAAGCATCAAATCAAGTGGAGCGTATATATTGTTAAAATGACAGCAAAGAGGAGGGAAAAAGCTTTAGCCTTTAGTTCCAAAACACTAGCTAAATTTCAAAATATGGAGAAGGATTTTCCTTACTTGTTTGGGATGTTTTTTATCATCAATGTGGTTCGATTGTCTTCACCATGCAATATCCGGTCGATATCAAGTTCATATTGTTTCTTATCTGAATTGTTAGATGTTGATTCGATTCTACGGTGTGAGAGATTTCTCACACGTTCGTTAGGAGAATCAAAAGAAGCTGGCATCGAGATCATTGGATTCCTCCCAGAGAAAATGTGGCCCATTGGCTGAGCAGTGCGTAGTCCAGCATTTTTAGGTACATCCAGACAATTGCCACCAACATGAGAGAACATGTTATGGGAAGCAATTTCCATAGGATGTGGTGGAGAGCTACCAAGAAAACCTACATTCCCAAGAGACCCCATATGGAAACTAGAAGCTTCTGGAGACTCCCCAGAATAAGCATGCCTCCTTTCCCACAACGAGGTATTGACAGCTGGTGCAGATCCAATGTGATGATGTGCAGGTACTGTGTTGAGCATAACTGGAGGTGCTCTAGGGAATCCAGTCATATGTGGAAGATGATGTGCATGGACGCCGCTAGGAAATGACGGTGAATTTGGCCAAAGCATACGGCTTGAATGATGTTGACCTGAGTTGGTATTGTTCCATACATAATGGTGTCCAGGAAGTGTGCAACTCCCATTTGCAGGAGATCCAAAACCTACAGCAAGATTTCATTCAACAAAGAAAATTATCAAAATGATTGGTTAATCAGGAAATGAGATCATCTACTTAAACTCATAACAAAATTAGGCTGAAACAAAATTGTCAATAAAAAATATATAATGGATTCAGTTTAAAATTGCACATATCTATCAAGTGAAATGATATCCAAAAAAGAATGTTAATTCCACTAGTAGTTGGTTACTATACAAATGTAAGTGCTCGAGGAAGATAAATGTAACTGTTGATCCTAAACTATCTACAACATAAAAAAAGGAGAAAGTAACTTTGCTATCTTAACCATGAAACATGATCAGTTTTAGAATTGAGTACAGAAACCTCAGAAATCCATCCACTGCTATGGTAGATTACAATTCAATGAAGGATAAGCAAAATATGATGATCAATAATAAACTTTAGTTTCATGTATCGCTTGGCTGCATCTAATTCAGAAAGCATTAAAAATATCAGAAAATAATGCGTAATAGAAGTCAGCAGTGAATATTGAATGGAGAGGCCTCAAATTCGTTGCAAAAGTGGATTAATCAACACATTCCATCTTTAAGTCTACACTATATGTTCTTATGAAAAATTATTTGTCCCACAAGAGAAGCACCTTCGTAGTCTATCATAACTTAAATATGTGAAAATATATATATATATTTTTTTTTTTTTTGTAACATATTTGCATCAGTAACTTACCTACAGTGCATTATAAATTATTAAATTCAGTCGAACAGAAAATTAGCAAAATATTATGGAATGGAACAAGGCACTTTGAAGTCAACAAAATACTACTATGGAATGGAACAAGGCACATAATTATCTAAACTTACCCCCTCCTCCATTCAGTTCCATCAGGTGCCCATTTGAGCCTATTCCTTGAATGTGCCTGCTGTTGATTCCTTCCGCAATTTTGGAACCAACACTCCGAGCTATGCCTCCAATAGAGCTAGGGGAGTTATATGAAATACTATTAGACAAATTGTCATGATGCTCTGGCAAGGAATGAGGGTGAAAATTTGGGATGCATTGGTTGCCAAATATCATTTCATCAACGGAGTGGTTAGGTTCATGGAGACCAAATTGTTTGCCAACAGAGCCTACTGTTACTGGGGAGGGCAAGTTATTTGGAACACTAGAACTGCAATGAGATTCAACAAAAGAGCCCACAGGCGACTGTATAGCAGAAGGAAAAACTTGTGCTGATCCACTATCAATGCAACTAGATGCAATTACTCCTGGAGAAAATGAAGCTGCAAGGATACAGCATATGAGGACAAGGAAAAAATTGTTTCGGAAAAGATGAGCAAATTTAACATGAACAAAAACTTATTAACAGTGAGCTACCCAGTCGTCCGGATGGCAAGTCATCAAAAGGGCTTTGACAAATATTGGGTTCATCTTGCTCCATCTCAGGCTTTGATATCAAACTGTGAAAGAAAATTCTTTATTAATGACCAGCACACTCAGAGATAAAACAAGTTGGGATTGGGTGCAGCACAGAACCATTTAAAATGCGTTAAAAGCATATAAACTTAGCCAGAATCAAGTAGCCACATCATTTGCCAATAAGAAATTACAGCATATCAAAGAAAGAAGCAATAAAATTAAAACAACATATAATCTATTGTTTTCTCTTTTGGGTTCAGAAACAAAATATGAGATTGATGAAAGGTCATCAGATGAAATTTACTAGAGTAATTAGAATTGAATAGTATTAAGTATAAAATAAAATACTGTACCGTCTCGTGCTCCCTGGTCGGCTGGGCTCAAGCTTGATCTGCTTCCCAGCAATGTCGCTCCTGTTTAATGCAGAAAGAGCTGCTTCTGCAGCTCTAATATCAAAATACTCGATGAATTTGTGATGACGTTTGTGTGGGGTTTCACGGATCTGCCAAGCACAAACAATAAATTGGATTGGATATACTTATGATCCAGTAAATGAAATGCTAAATGATGTTGTTCGTAAATTACTTCTTTAATCTCTCCATAAACTCCAAATATCTTATAAAGCTCCTCAGTTGAAACAGATGAATCAAGATTGAATATCACCAAAGTGCCCTGGTTAATATCTTTTTCAGAAGGATTGTCCTGATGAAATACAACAGCAGAACTCCAGTTAACCAAAAGCAGCAACAGAAACAAGGACAACCTTAAAACAATAATGATGTTCTTGAGAAGAATAATCACAAAAGCTGTGCACCTTTGGAATTGAGTAATGTATGTCCAGTTTCCGGCGCCTCAGTGGCTTATTCTGAAGGGATCTCATTGCATTTCGAGCTGCCCTTAAGTCATAGTAAGAAATCATAACAAAACCCCGATGCTTACAGGCTGTATAAAGTGTTCGGATATCTCCATATTGCTGGTAGAACAAAATTCAAATGCCAATTAGCATGCAAGATTAGTTTGGATTGACTCATTCATGCAAGGGCCAAACAGAAATGGAACAGCACGCACCTCAAAAAGAGCCTTAAGTTCAGAATCTTCAACATTGCTATTGATGTTTCTGACAAAAAGTGTTCTAGAAGGATGTTCACCATAAGGATGTTCACCAACAATAGAACCGTTAGAAAGCCCTTGACCACTGTTAACTCCCCCAACAAAATCAGAAATCCGTTGCCCCATGCTCAAACGATCATCACCTTCTAGCTCCATGCCTCCACCAGTGATAAAAAGGTCAAAGTCCTCCAAATCGTCCCCAATATTCGCACGAGCAGTATGTCCTACTTCATCAGTCACTCCAGAAAACAGATCATCTTCAGCAGGAAGGAGATTTCCAATAGTATGAGCCTCGAGTTCTTCAAGAGATTCAAAAGGCTGGTCTTCCTCGTGGGGCGAAGCAACCAGTTTGGCAGGTTGATGAGTATGAAGATCATTATCTAATAACCTCACTGTAGATATGCATCGTATACATGTCAAACATACAGCAAAAAATGATGACAATTGGCAATAGAGATTTTGAGAGAGAAGAAAAGAGTCTTATATGAAATGCCATAGATAAAGAAATGTATTCAAAAGAGTGCAGGTGGGACCAAATTATTGAAAGTAAATCAGCAGAGTCAGCCACAGTTTCCCATTTATAATATATGGGAATTAAGAGCATAGAGAGGACGCAAAAATTAGCAGTATGAGAAGGTAAAACTTACGCTTTCCACTAAATGCATCAGAAAATGAACTTGAGAAGAGGCTGCTTTCCCACCGAGTTGAACTATTACCCACCTTATTTCCACCCAAACTATAACCTGGAGGCAACACAGACAAACTTGACCATGATTTTGTGTGCTGATCCGTAGAATTCCATGAATTCTTCATAATGCAGGCACTTCCTTCTCCAACGGGAAGCTTTTCCTTTTGATCCACAGCTATAGTTGACTGTGGCAGTTGCACACAATTCACAGACAGTGGTCCACTTGAGGAAAGTTTTTCTAAAGGTGATGAAGCAATCAAATTGCTGTTAGAAATCAGTACCATTCCACCTGTTCCTACTGAAGGACAAAATGTATACGCCAAATCAGAACTGTAAAATTTCATATATGCTACAAATATCAAAAATCCTATGGGACATTTATACAGGAGCAGGAAGACAGCAAGGAAGATTCATTTAATGATTTGAATATAGATGCCACTAAGATTTTAAATAAGAACACATAAATATGAGTTCAACCTAGCCATATAAAAGCCATTAACACTTATGTAGGCGCTTCATCATTCAGTTTAAGTTTATAATCATTATACAAATGATAAAAAAAGCCCACCCAGCCAGGACATGCACAGTCTCTAGCGACTCCACTTTCTCACATCTAAAAGGTCCAACAACCGACCTTAGCCAAAGAGCTTCAGCTCATAATCAATAAGCAATTATTGCAAGGAAATGCATTTATAAACAAGAAAATTGACGGGGTGAATTATTTCAGAAAGCATATAACTGAATGGCACTCACTTTGGTGATCAGGCATTGAATGCGGCTTCCAAAACCCAATTTGTCTCTGCCAATACAAATTGCCATAAAAAGATTACTTAAACCCATAAATAAGGATGAGACAGGACTTGCTTGAGAGAATTCTCCAAAGGAACACGCTGATCTCTGCTATCGACATGCACATGGGAGACAAAAGGAAATCACAAATTGCATCAAAAACAAATTTGCCCAAGTTCAAATACCTCAGCAGGTGTTCGGATGTCCTCAAAAAAGTGGGATGAGGCAGTACCACCCCTTTGATCCATAATCTCAAACGGCATGATAAATTTGAACAACCAATTTAACAAGTCCGGTAAAAAGCTTGTTATATCAAAATTGCAAGTTCTGCCCAATATTCACCGCCCATATACTGCAGAGGACCCAAAGATCAATAACTTCAAACGTGATAAATCATAAAGCTGTATAGGGAGTTTAACATAGACAAGAGTAAACAGTAAAAAATAAAACTTTCAACGATCCAATGTTATAAAATGATAATATGAACTTAGGGATATAGGATACTGTGATCAAATTAAAGAAAGCAGAACCCCAAAAACTGATATTCTTCTTACAACAAAGGTAGGTGCTTTCCAGCTAAAATGGCAACTTAAAAGGGTTAAATGCCAAAATAAAACGTGATTCTCAACAACTCAAAGAGACCGTAGATCAGAATAGTATCATGAAAAAGATAGCTACAAATTTGCCAACCAACGACCAAACTCAAACACCCCGTTTATTTGCTGATAAAAAAGAGAAGAAAAGAGAAGAAATTGAATAGAATATCTAATTACCAAATTAATTAGTTAATTTGTTGTTGAAAACGGGGCGAAAAAATAGACAAAGCCACTAAATGTCCGCCAGGCATCTTTAAGACTCAAATGAAGTAGATTTTCCATTTTCAGAAATTACGAGACGCCGGTAGTAGAGAAAAACAACAGATTTTTTTTAAAAAAAAGGAAAAAAAAAAATCAAAGATATCTTTAAGGGCAAAATAGAATTGGGAATGTCCAGCTTTCTATTACACGAACATAATTCCGCAACATCATACACTGAAGAACTAAATTCACCTAATCTCCAATCCGATCTGGGAGGAAATCTACTCCAAGAACAGAATTATGCAGAAAAGATCTCAAAATTGAGCTAAAATTTTTCGGAGCTGTTAATTACTAGAGTAAAACAATAAAAACGTCTGTTTTTTTTTTAAAAAAAAAGTAGAATTTGACCTAGTAGTACGGAAGAGAAACGCACCTTGGAATAAATTGTACATCTCCAACATCACTAACTCGGTTCTCTGACCACAAATGGAGCAAAATTACGCGATTTGGAAAGTGCAGAGTGACAGAAAACACAAAAAGAAACGAAAGCAAGCAGAGGAGGAGTAGCGATCAAGAAGAAGAACAACAAGTAAATTCAAAGAAGAAAATAGAGTAATGGATCTTCACATATGTGCCCTAAGAGAACCTCTTTTTTCCTCAGCATTGCAAACTAAATTGCTCGCCACACAAGAAAGAGAATATTTCCCTTTTTGTTTTCTTCTATCAAAATCATGATTATTAAAAGAAACCAAAATAAGCCAGAGAGAGAAATTGAAAATTAGAATAATTCACTTTTATTCTCTCTTTTACAGCAGGAGCATCATTCACAGGCAGAGATTCAGAGCAAGAAACAGGCAGCTATGGAGATTCTGGGATAAAGAGGCGAATTCCGGCGAGATTTCGGTCCCGCCGGCGACTCGCAGGTAGTGTGAAAGAGGGAGAGAAAGAGAGAGAGGAGTTAAGTTTAATGTTAGTTTGCTTTGAAAAGAAGACAAAAGAAAAGAAAAGAAATAGGCGGGGGTGAGGAGGTTGGGCTTTGTGGATGATATTGTGGATAAACGGAGGAGTTGAATTATAGCAGGTTCGGACAGGACAGGCTCCTCCGTTCTCTAGATTCGGTTCCGTTTGAATTGACGGCGTTACTGCACTTGCGTGTTTGGCTAGCCGTACTAGTCACTAATCAGCTTCTTTTGACTTACGAGCCGATGATTGCCTTCTTCTCGGCTTGGTTGAGCTAATTACTATATCTTTTATTTATATTTTTTTCTAACGCTTTAAAATCACGGGATTCTCTTCTTTGGGCCGGCCCAATCCAAATCTCTGCGAATTGCTAGCAGTTGTTGTTGGATTATCTTCCTTAATCAACATTTTAGATATTGAAAAACTATCAATTCCATTTTTTCTTTTTTTGGAAAATTTCCCTTTTTTTTATTACTTGAGTTCATTGCAATTGGATTTTGAATTTTTTTTTAAGGAAAAAGGAAACTTGGATTTGGAATTTAGTTTTGAAATTGAGCCGATCCTTTGTTTCATGATAAAATATTTTAATTGTTGCCTTTTATATTTGAAATTTGTTATGAATTTTAAGTGATAATTGACTAGGAAACTTCAGAAATTGTAAGAAGTCACAAAATATGAATAATTTTACATTTTAAAAGATTAATTAAACCATAATTTTTTGGCACTTTGTTAGATCATCTTTAATATTAATATATTAATGTGAATTATATCGGATGTGTTGACTAAAATAAGAGGTGAATAATATTTAAAAATTTTGTCTAATACAACATATTTTAATCCTATTTTCTTTATAAGATCATTGATGGAGGCATTGTAAAATAATTTTTAAGACGTCCATTTTTTTAATGTGTCGATTAAATTAATCTTAGATATGCTGTTAATTTTTTTTTAATAAAAGAAAGTTTATTAATTTTACAAAATTTGAAACTTTTAATATTTTTAACAATAAAGTATAAGTAAAGGTTGCTTACGCATGGTGTTATTGTTTTATTAACAAATTGAGTCATACGAAAGATTTCATTAAATATAAAATTAAATTTTAGAATAATTCCTTTAAAAAATTAGAATTAATATGACTTGTCTCTTAACACGTTTAATGTTTTATTAGCTCATTTTTTTACAAAAAAAAAAAATCATGACAGGTTAATGTCAACCAACGACCAATCAATTTAGATATTTAGAGTTGATCTAAAATTAATTGAATTACTGACAAACTTTTATTATTCACTCCTACACCTATTATTGGCCATAGTAGTACTAGTAATATCAAAGCATTTAAATTATTTATTTTTAATCACAAAAACATTTAATTTATTAAAGAGCCTTACATTGACCAAAAACATTTCTCTCCACTATTTATATTTATTTTAAGTTTTGGTTTTTCTTTTAAAAAAAACTCCAATTCGGGAAAAAAAAAATTTAATCCACCCACAATTTAACAAGTATTTCTGTTTTTAAATATCTATAAATATAAGTCCACTTTTGAGTTTTAGCAATACTCGTATTGTCCACAAATATAAAGTTAAATATATATATTTTTTATGTCTATAAATATAGTTTTTTTATGAATTTTAATGCGAGTGATATCATGGACTATAAAAAATTACAAAAATTTAAATAAAATTCATGCCTCTTTTTTATGTAATGAAAATTTCATTTATACAAAATAAAATTTGAAATTGAACTTCAACTTGTAATATAATCTACTCGATGAACTACTTTACATTTTTCATGATAATCTTCAGTCATGCAGTACTTAAATTTTTTAATGAGTCTACAATGATTTTTAAAGTCAAAATCATTTGTAAAAACTGATATTACATATATTCTTTAAATTTTCGCTAATAAACTGAAATCTTTTATAAAAAGAAAAATACAGACGCTCGTGAAGAGAAAGTCAATAACTTTTTTAGAAAGGATAATGTTATTAAATATATAAAAAATATATCAAATCAAAAAACTTATACATCTAATATTATTTGATGGGAAAAAAAAAATCATACGTACTACCTCCATCAATAATAGCGGACAATAGCCTAAAAAGAATTTTTGGACAAAGGAGCTATTAGAAAGATTAGGAAAAGAAAGAGGCTAAGGTTTCATTATAATTAATATTTTTCATTTTTAATCCTCATGATTAATGAATAGATAGTATTTAAAATACAAATAATAAAATTACCCACTATTATTTAAGTAAAATAATCATCTATCTTAAGAAAACATAAAAGTAAAATTAGACTCATATTTTTATGACAAAGGGAGCATTTATTGACATTTTTCATTTTCATCCTTACAATTCATGAAGATAAATATTTGGAACATAAAAGGGTAATATGGAATCAATAACACAATATTATTATTATTATTATTATTATTTAAGTAAATTAATTGTATTTAAAAAAAATATGAAACAGAAAATGAGCTTAAAAGATGAGAATTCTAATTAATATGTCAAGGCAAATGAAAACTGTGATTAATTACGGGTTATATGTTTATTTATAAAATAATTTTTTAAAAAATTCTAATACATAATATTTTTTATACAAGCTCATAATTTATTGTCTATCCAGCCACAAAATAATATTTAATATAAATATTGTCTTATTAGCAAATCTATAAAAAAAAAAAGAGGTATAGTTCAAATTGAAAATCAAATATATATTTGTATTGGATAATTTTTTTTAAAAAAATTATTTGCTTCTTTTAATGTGATGATTGAACTGAATTGCATTTGCATTTTACATTACATATGTTTATACATGGACGGGGGAGTACTATTGTATTAAATTTATAAACTACTATCTCCATGTTTTTTATTTCTTTACGTTTACTTTTCACTAATACCAATAAAATCAATTTTTCACCAATATCAAAACAGAAATAATAATAAAAAATTACTAATCTTCTAAAAAACTTACTTTTTCATCAATATCAATAAAGAAATAATAATAAAAAATTACAAAACTTACCATAAATGGAAATGTAAACAATTCAAAAACACACTAAAAAATGAAAACGTAAAAAAATGAAAAACACGAAGGTAGTAAAATTTAATAAGAACTAGGATATTTTTAAAACAAAGAAGAGAAAGAAAACAAAATGTTAATTATGTTACTTAATTATTAGTTAATTTTCGAGCGTTTAATAGTTAATCAATGCTAACTTACTGTCTACATGCAACATCAAATGTCAATCTTCTTATTAAATTTGAACTTTAATTTGTGTGAATAAGACCCTCATATATGCTATATATTTTCTAAATTTATTTATTTATTTTGTTTTCTTTATTCTCGTTCTAGTTCTAGTATTAAAAAAAGCATTGGCTTTGGTATACAAGTCACAGTATTTCTTTTTTTTTTTCTAAACTTATATTTTTCCTTGTACTTTAGTATTTTCATTTTTTTATTCAGGAAAGCAAATTCAAATCTTCAATTATGGTGATATTGTACATGCATTTAGAGTTACAATTAATCAATACATTGATGTTATTTTTTTAATAACCCAATATCATGAAAGCTGAAATTTAAAATATTTTAACAACTCAACTACCATATTAGACTTCAACTTTTGAAGTAAAATTAAGCCTTAATTTTTTTTTTTCATGTATTTGCTGAAGTAATTTTTATATAAATATGTTATAAAACTTTTTACATTTTATAAATAATTACTAGAAACAACTAATAAATATCTAAACATGTAAGCGCTATCGAAAATGTAATTTTGTCAATTGTTTAAGTTTACGCTATATGGATTGAGCCTAATAAGATAGGTAGCTTGTTTTAGCAATCATTTTCCATTAAGCCATTTTTGAAATATATATTTTTTATTCATTCCAATTATACATATCCTAATCCTTATGGAGCTCAATGTTCAATTTTGATACTTCACACATGACCTTTCAAATTTGTGAGACGACCCTCGTATAGATAATAGGGTTTGAGTAACTGGTGGTTATGGTGGAAGCAACATGCAAAAAAGGGCAAAAAAATAAATAAATAAAATTACTTTGCTTTGTTCGTTGGTTCTGATGGAAGCAACGAATGAGGAATGGTTCGTGTTTATATTTTTGCTTTGTTGGTTTGCTGATGGTAAAAGGCAGTAGAAACTTAATTTGAATTTTTTTTTTTTTAATGTGCACTGTGATTTAAATAACTTTGCATTATATTTTTTCGCCTGGAAAATAACTTTGCATTATAATTGATGGTATATTATTAAGAAATATTGAAAATATGTGTAATAAAAGAAAAATAATAACCGAATTTTTAAGCCGTATTTTAAATCAACGATTTTTTTTTAATATTTGACCTTTTTCTTTTGGAGTTGCCGAATTAAACGCAAACCATACAATTGTGATATTGTTGTTTATTATATATGTGTCTAACCACTTTTTATTGTACATATAAGAATGCATAAGATAAATGCATATAGGCAAACAGTTTTTTTTTTTTTTAACAAAAAAAAGTCAAATAAAGATAATAGAAAGGGTGAAATAGAGGGAAAAGGAAGGGTAGATAGAAATAGTAGAAAAATGGGAAGTCTTAATTGTGGTTGAGAGGAAGAGTTGTTTTGCAAAGTCGCACAAGAAACAAAGAGAAGCGTGGAATGTGGATGTCATTAATATAAAGAGTTTGGTATGGGCAGTTACCATTTAAATTTCACATGCCCTTTGTATGCCTCCTCCTATTTTTAACAAACTCTTTGTTTCACATTCACACATCCTTTCTATATGTTTCCTAATTATATTTAAAACTACCTTTTTACTATCAAAGATAATTAATTTTATTTATTAGCATCAATTTTTAATAGATTGAACAAATATTGTGAACTCCGCAAAATAAGTCATCCTCCCCATGATAGGCTACATTAGGGTCAAGTAAAATCTTGGTCAACAATGATTAACTAACAGACTAAACCAAATTTTATTAGGCTCTTAAAAATTAATAAAAAGCAATATTTTTATGGGTTAAGTGTGGTCTAGTTGTTTTAAAAAAAAAAGGGTTTGGTTGGGTAATTGATTTGAAAAAAAAAATCAAAATTTTTATTTTCTTTAAGAAAATCAAAGTTTATGGTGAAAAAAAAAAATTGGTTTTGTAAAGTTTTTAATTGAATAAACTGAACTAATCATAAATTTAGTCCAATTGAGGTGCTTTTAAAAAAAAATATATGATTGTCTGATTTTTAAAACATAGTTTCAGTTTAAAAGTAATAAAAAATATTTTGGTTTAATTTATCGAATTGTATGATACTACATGGTTAAAAGATGGAATATAAGACCTTCCACTATTTGTAAATTAAAAAAAAAAATATATTATGGTTAATGAATAAATATTAATGAACCTCTACTGTATATGAATTCAGATTAATACAATGAGATAATTGGTTGATGCCATAACTAGCCAATAATAATGTTTCTAAAATAAAAATGACATTTTCCTATAATAATAATAATAATGTTTGTGAAATGAAATGGGATTGAACTAAATTTTTACGAATAAAAAGAAATGCGTGAGACTGTGTCTATATTTATTAATTTCAAAACTTACGGAAACAGAAAATGAGAAATTTGAAGGGTGAAATCAAATTATAAAGAGACACAAAGTCTGTGAATTGTAAAGTGTGCAGTTACCTTTCTTAAATTAAAACTGCATAAAATGAGTGTCGTGTACGAAATGTGTTAATATAGATTTAAAAACAAACTTACTGGTTTTAAATTATACACGATAAGCCATTAAGATCCTTCCTCCTGTCTACTCTACCCAAATATATGTACATATCATATTTTTTTATTTTATTTTTCGAAATTCCAATAATAATAATTTTGTTTAAAAAAAAAATAATATGTTATGGACTTTATACTTTATTTTGTTCTTCGTCACTTTGTGTGGACATAAAAACCCATAATCGCTGGCAACAATTCATGACATTACCAACCTAAGATGCCCAACAATCTTTTCTTTATTATAATTAAATTTAATTAATATTATTTTAAAACCAATCATTTTAAGTTTGACTCCTCAATGATTCCTTTTCTTTGTTTTTAACCATGCATGTACTAATTTTTTCCTACATGATTCGCATAAGATTACTCTCCTTATTATATTATAATATTTTTTTTATTTTAATAATTATTTATATTATAATTATAAAATCTAATCCGTAATTAAAATTATTCTATCAAGTTTTCTCTTTTCTTTTCCATCTTTAATTATAATCTAACTAAAACAATTTATAATTTAGAAATATAACCCGTAATTAAAAGAATAACCCGTAAAAATATATTTAATGTGTAAAAATTTATGCTTCCAAATTCGCATGTCGTTAAAACTCTATACATGTCGTAGAAATTTCCAAATATCTTATACCTAATGAGAAACAAAAACCTAATAAATTATCTTAAAATTTATATTTAAATAATAAATTAATACAGTTTGTTCCTTTTTATTATTAATTATAATCTAATGAAAATAA
>CATIWJ010502409.1:0-10340 GCA_949640765.1 Croton laevigatus | reverse complement strand
CGAGTCTCTTGTGGTGGCAGTCGGCCAGATCCGGCTTCTAGTTTCTTGGAGATTTGATGAGATGAGTATGAGTATGTTTTGAGTTTTTTAGGTTTTCAGCTTCCTATTTCTAATTTTACCCGTTAGTGCGCCTTACCTACGCAGAGCTCATGAGGCGCGCACCTCACGCCTCGACAAAAAAGCCCCAAGGCGCGCGCTTCTAGTAAACGCCTCGCTCAGCACCGGAAAAGCCCCATTCCCAGCGCCTCACCTCGCCTCGCGCCTAGGCGCGCCTCAGGCGCGCTTTTTAAAACTAAGATTAAGAATTTAGATAATGACAACAACAACAAGAAGCCTTAGTCTCAAACAAGTTGGGTCGACTGTATGGATTGCCCAACGGTTAATCTCACCAAATATAACAATAGCAATCATCACAAGCCTTAGATACTTTCCACGACATGGATTTTATGTCTCCATTCAAATCTGTTATGAACCACATATGCATAGATATCTAAGACTCGTAAATATCTAGTTATTACCTACTTCCAAACAGTCTTATATTTTCCTCGACCCCTATTGGCCCCCTCAACCATTAAGTTCTCATACTTACGAACCGCCGCATGAGAAGGCCTCCGTAAAACATGCCCATATTATTGAAGTCTACCTTCTCTCACTTTATCACTAACTTCCACTACGTGGACTTTCTTTCGAATATGATCATTCTTAATTTTGTCTAATCTTGTATAGCCATACATTAATCTTAACATTCTCATCTCTGCCACATTTATTTTATGGAGATGTTGCCCTATTAGTGCCCTAACATTCACTCCCATATAGCATTACTGGTCGTAAAATTATCCTATGAAATTTACTTTCCACCTTAAGGAGTATTTTCTTGTCACATAGAACACCTAATGCACCCTTCCACTTCATCCACCCAACTTGTATTCTGCGCCACAACTTCATCCAAACGTCCTTCATTCTGAAACACAGAACCCAGATATTTAAATTGTTTGAATGTTGGGATCAAAATTCCATCTAATTTAACCTTTTATTTTTGCTTCTTCCTTAAACTGAACTCATAGTGCATATATTCTTTTTTGCTCCTACTTAACTTAAAATACTTTTCCTCAATAGTTTTTCTCCACATTTCTAACTTACGGTTAGCTTCAACATTGGTTTCATCAATAAGCACAATGTCATCTGTAAATAACATGCACCAAGGGGCATCATCCATTAAGCTCTTGGTTAACCCATGCATAACCAAGGTAAACAAATCTAGACTTATGGCCAAACCTTGATACAATCCAATGGCAATGGGGAAAGCCATTGTGTCCCCACCCGGTGTTTTTACACTAGTAGATGCATCCTCATACATGTCCCTGATGATGTTAAAGTACTTCACATGGACTCCTTTTCTCTCCAAAACCCACCATAGTACTTGTCTTCATACTCTATAATAAGCCTTCTCCAAGTCAATAAACAACATGTGGATATCTTTCTTCTTCTCTTGTATAATTCCACTAGTCTTCTTAGAAAAGAAATGGCTTCCATAGTAGATTTCCCTAACATAAAACCAAATTGGTTCTCCGACACTCCCGTGATCTTCCTCAGGCTATGTTCTATAACTCTTTTCCATATCTTCATTGTATGACTCAAAAGTTTGATAGCCCGATAATTTGCACAGCTTTAGATGTCTTATTTATCCTTCTATTCGTATCAAAGTACTCTTTCTCCATGCATTTGGCATCTTACGTCCTTTCAATATAGTATTAAAAAGTTTGGTTAACGAGACAACTCATGTCTCTCCAATGGTCTTCCAAATCTCTATAGAGATACCATATGAACCACATACCTTACCAACCATCATATGCTTCAAAACTTCCTTTACTTCACAATATCTGATACTCCTAAACCAACTGAGATTTTTATCTTAAGCAGGAAAATCTTGTTCATGTTCACAGTTGAATAGTTGCTCAAAATATGCCCACCATCTCTCCTTTATCTCATTACCCCCTATCAAAACTCGCTAAGCATCATCCTTTATATATTTAACTTAAGTTTTTGCTTTTTGTCTCTCGCAACTTTGTGAGCTTATAAATGCCTTTGTGAGCTTATAGATGCCCTTCTCCCCCTCTTTAGTACCCAACTGATGATACAATCTTTCTAATGCTCTATCACGGGCCTTACTAACTGCCTTCTTTACTTCTTTCTTAGCCCTCTTATACTCTTCAAAAGCCTCATTTTCTGCCGCATTTGATAACTTTTTATACCACTCTCTCTTTAGCTTTAATAGCCTTTTCAACCTCCTCATTCCACCACCACACATCTTGCGACCGAAGCTTTGACCCTTTAAAACACCAAGCACTTTACTTGCTACTTCCTTAATGCACCTTTCCATTTTCTCCCGCAAGACTTCTGCACTAGCCTCCAGGTTCCAAACACCCTCTTATAGCAACTCCTCCTTAAAAGTTCTTTGGGTTAGGTCTCTCAGCTTTTACCATCGCATCCTTGATTCCACTGCTTTCTTTTTCTTCCTCCATTTAATTTTGGTCTTGACATCTAACATCACAATTTGATGTTGGGTTGTAATTGCTTCATCAGGAATGACCTTACAGCCCTTGCATCTACTCTTATCCCTCCTGTGAGTAAGTATAAAATCTATCTGGCTTTGGGTTTGTCCACCCTTGAAAGTGATCAAGTGTGACCTCCTCTTTTCAAAACACGTATTTGCCAGCACTAGATCATAAGCCACCGCAAATTCTAGAATGCTCTTTCTCTCCTCATTCCTGGTCCCAAACCCATATCCACCATGAACACTATCATAGCCATTACTATCTTTACCAACAGGCCCGTTTAAGTCTTCTCCAATGAAAATTTGTTGATTGTCAGGGATTCCTTGCATTAGCAATTCAGATAATGACAAAGACTACAAAAATAAATCAATCAAATACCTTGTTTCACATTTACTCTCGTCATCTCTAAGCATTTAGTGAGACAATTGGCGAGTCAAATCAACATCGTCTTGGTCACTAACTCATTGGAACCTATTTCTAACTCGACTAGTGGACTGCAGAAACAAAATAATTTGGAAGTCCATAACAATAGAATTGCATCACCAAAATTACCTTCAAATCAACTAAAAAATATCTAATAGAAGAAGAGTTTACAATTATTAACATCACATTCTCTACTGATTTTCATTTGCTTAAAAGGCATCCATGAAATGCTTTTAATGCGCAGGCACACACACAAGAAAGAACATGTTTTTCCTTATAATCAACTTTAATATAAGACATTGCTGCTTACAATAAGAATTTATTAAAGACATTCATGACTGAATGGATCTATGTCAAAGAAAATATCACATTCTCTACTGATTTTCATTTGCTTAAAAGGCATCCATGAAATGCTTTTAACGCGCAGGCACACACACAAGAAAGAACATGTTTTTCCTTATAATCAACTTTAATATAAGACATTGCTGCTTACAATAAGAACTTATTAAAGACATTCACGACTGAATGGATCTATGTCAAAGAAAATAATAATAATAACAAATTTAAGTACAGGAGTCAGATAAGATGTTAGGAAAGCAAACCTGTAGAATGAAAGGTAAATGTTCTTTAGCTGATAATAAAGTAGTAAGAAAAGGATTCTTCTCCCAAGCCCACAGAAATATTGTTGCAAAAGTAAGAGAAAGCAAAGTAACAGAAAGATGTCTCCCTTTCAATCTAAAACTATTGTTTGCTCCTTTCATTTCTCTACAGTTTCAGATCCCTCAAGCTTTAACATCTGAAATACAAAATAAATAAACAAATGGATATGTTCGAATTATGAAATTAAAACTCAAATTAAACAGCCGAAATGGTATACCTACAAATTGATTAAAAAGTTGGAAAAAAAAAAAGGAAAGAACACTTACAAACATTTGAAATTAGATTCATGTATTGGTTAAAGAATTTGGCAAAGGAGGATAAGAGATGGGATGAGGAAGAAGGTGATCAGACACCATTTCTTATTTCTCCCAGTCCAAGATTTTAAAAAACAGAGATCTTACAATCATGCAGTGCGCTCACCATCAGCAGAGTTTCAGCCAATTGCACCTTTAAAAAAATTCAAAGCACAAACATAAGTAAAATATTTACTAAAATCCTAAATTAAAATCGTAATGATATATATATTACCTAAATTACATTCTTTTATTTACAAATCGCAATAAAAATGAAAACCCAACTAATATTTAGGTTCAAAATGAGATGGAAATATTAAGCAAGCAATAGAATTTCTCAAAAGCAAACTCAAGAGAAATACCCACAAATGTAAAACATGATTTCTGCACAGAAACTTACAAGTATGGCTCTAATCCAAAGTATGGCATAAATAAGCAAGGAAGTCCATTTCAATTGACAATTTTGCAAACTTGTAATTTCTTATGGCATAACTGATATTTACAATGGGAACCGGAGGTTTGACTAACGTAACAAACTTAGCATGAGGCCCCGGTATGCTTGCAACTGCGCCCTACCATTAGATTTTCAAAAGCAGCTCGCTTCAGTCTCAACTGCAAAGAAAATGCAAATAAGAAGATAATGGAAGTTTATATAGCATCGGATAAAACAGTTGAGTGTATAGATGATAAAATATAAACAACAACATAATTACCAACCCTCTCTTCAGCTTGCTCATAGAAGTTTCTCAGAAGAATAATTTTAGCTTCAGTGCATATCACTGCAAAGATGATTCCAGATAAAAGATGAAAATGACAAAATCATCTTTAGATTAACGACACACCAGAAAACTGTACCACAATAGACCAAAATTCAAGTCCAATTCATCAAACTTTCACAAATCTTCAAAATCTAGACAACCAAAGCTTTTTCATATGTTCCTACAATCCCCATAAATGACAGCCCCTAGCAAAGGTCGAGTAGAGTCAAATCAAAAGAGATACGCAAACACATGTACCCTTTAGTATTAATCTTTGTCATATGAAAGATTCTAAAGTTAGTTTTGTGTTTGGTTGCTATGCTACAGTTATTGCATACCAGGTATATCTATTGATTATCTTCAGAAAATTTAAGAAGCAATATATATATATATATATATACCACTAAAGGCGTTGATCAAATCAGATTTGGGTTAATCCGTGTCCAACCTACTCCCATCCGAAAGACTTTGACACCTGCATCTGTTGGTTCCCTGCCCTTCTCTGATGATGATTTGTTACCAGAGTTTTTTGTTGCAAAAATGTTGACTTACAAAATGGTATTTGAATAACACAATAATATTTCTCATAGAACATAAAAAAAAGATCTGGAAAGGTAGATGGACTATGCATAAAAACTGAATCATTTATTGATACTTGCAAAAAGTTTCAGTCTCAAACAACAGTTGCAAGAAAATTTAAAAAATTAAGTCCTATAGATCATACAACCTATTAAACATTTTTGTTCTCAGCTAAAAGTTTGAATTTTGAGTATAATGTATAAAATTTACCAAATGTGTACAACTACAGGCATAAACTCTTTCAAGTTTCTCACCTTTGGCTTTGGCTTTCTATTGAAGTAAATCACGGTGCCATCCCTAATAATTTATCTAATCAAAACATCATTCTTTTCTAAATTTTACATTTTACCACTTTCAGACCCAATTAACAAATTGTTATTAATAGGGTTCGAATTTCACCCGTGGAGATTTAGGAATGAAAGAGCAATTAGGCTTATATTTAACTTGATCACTTCACTAACCTTAAAATCGTAACACCAATTCCAGTTTCAGGCTCTTCAATCTTGCATTCAAGTTACATTTGAAATCCAAAACTATTTCGCGCTTCAGATGTTTGAAACACCAACGCCAAATCACAAAAAAAAAAAAAAAAAACGCCAGCTTCAAGTCACAGAACTATTGCTCAACAGAAACCCATAATCGCAAACTTTAAAAATTTCTCATATTGCAGAAAAAAAAAGGTTTGAATAGAAAGGAGAAGTATTTGAGAAAAACTGAAAAAGAAGAGTCAGTCTGTTGCTTCGCTTGTAAAACGGGTAAAACTGCTCCACTCTCCCATCCTCTCTGAAATGCAACAACGAAACACGTTTATAAGATTCGGTTTTCACAAAGTTCTTTTAGACAAAAAATTTCAGAATTTAAGGCAAAGAGGATGGTTAAATTAGAGCCTGTGCATCGTGGCTGATGCGTACCTCAACGGTTTCCAATACATCACATCTATGTTGAATTCTCTATTTTTAATTTTTCACTAGTAATGTGTCTCAACTTTTAATTTCTTTATATTTATTTTTCATTAATATTAATAAAATCAATTTTTTCATTCATATTAAAATAAAAATAATAATAAAAAATTTACTAACCTTCTAAAAAATTATTTTTTCACCAATATCAATAAAAAATAATAATAAATAATTACAAAACTTACTATAAATAAAAATATAAACAACCCAAAAAAAAAATGTAAAAAACCCAAAAAACTGAAGGTAGTATTTTTTTTAACATATACCCAATTGAATGGAAGTTTTATTAGATAATGTTTAAAATAGACATCCGAATAAAAATTTTATTTTTACTTATATGTCAATTTAATTAGAAATATGCAGTGTAGTATTGGGGAAGTTATTAGTTTTCTGCCCAGCAAAGATTATTATTATTAGATATCAATTTTTTTTAGAAGAATATTTCTTTATCAATTAATAACACTTATCTTTATTTCTATACTTACTTTTGCATCCACATCCCCATCATCTGGAATTTTAATTAATAATTGTAAAAAAAACGTTTAAATTAATCCAAATTTGATATACACAAATTAATTTTTTTTTTCTAAGGATAACTTTCATTAACATCAAATACTGACTTTCCCTAAAAAAAATAAAAAAATACTGCCGCAATTTATATCAAAGAAAACAATCTAGAACGGGTAAGTAATTCCAATAAAAAAAATTATATAATTAATTAAGGATTAATTAACATAATGGAATGCTGTTTTCTGGAAAAACGAAAAGAATAATTTAAACACTGAAGATGAGAGTTTTTGTTAGAAAGGCAATGAATATCCTTAATAACAACTAGTACCAAACAAACTCCTATTGCAATATGCTACCAGCAAAACATCTGATTTCATGCAACAGAATTTGTTGAGTTTTTATACAAGGTAGCAACTTCCATAACAAAATCCTGATGATGACAGAACAGAAAAGCGATCTCGCAATAGAGGTCATGCTTGCCTTTCTCTCCAGCTTCATATGATTTCAATTTACGAAGAAAATTTCTATAAGCATCCTCTTCTTCTTTTTTATCTCCAAAGCGTTCTTTTACCTTTTCTGCAATAATGAATCCTCCTTCACTCCCCATTGCTTCAAATTAATTTTCTTTGGCGGAAGAAAATTTATAGAGTTAGATTGATTATTGGTTGGGGTAGGTTTGTTGTTAGGTGTTGCTGCGGTAGGTAAAGAAGCTCTACAATTGATTCATTTATATGAAGTGCAAGTTATAAAATTATTTTCCGTAAAGTACTCGGATTCACTATTTTTTTTGTTTTTAGTAGAAATCCAATAAGGAATGGACAATTTTCCTCGCAGAAGGATCTTTTCAATTTAAATGTTCGTTCTGTTATTAAATTAAGGATAATGGAATATTTATTTTTGTAAATCAAAATTATTATGTTAAGTTATTGCTAAGTTTAAGTTATTTTATTTTAAGAATTGACTAAATTGAGATTTTTTTTTTCTTTTCTAAAAATACAAACAGGTAAATTTTTCTTCACAAATTTCATTGGATTTCAAAGATATTAATAATGGTTGGATTGATGAAATACATCAATCCAATATAAAAGACATCCAATGAATTAAATTTAATAAAATTATGGACTTGATCAGATTTCATTGAAATTATGAAACTGAATTCCAGACGAAATCTAAGGATATTATAATTTGTATTTTTCAATTCTTAACAATTCTGCGAATCCATAGAATGTCTAAGCATTTTATCGTTTTCATTCTTTTAACTCCAACAGTCTAAATACTCTTCCAGTGTCAGAATAAGAATCTTGCTTATGATTTTTTTTTTATACCAAATTAATTGTCTTACACTTAGATTTTAACAAAAACAAATAATGCTTTTTTTCCTACCACTTCTAAAGTATTTTATGTGCATAAAAAATAACATTTAAATATAGAGTATATATGGGGATGAGGCTGGCCCAAGCAGTTAACACTGTATTACGTGGTACCAAAGCGCCTATGTTCAAATCTTTATATATCATTCTCCCCCTTCCCTTCCCCTTCTCCCTTCCCCCTTCCCCCTTCCCCCTCCCCCACTTGTAACTTTGTAAAAAAAAAATATTAGAGTATATTTTTTTAAGGAAATATGAGTTTATTGATAAGCGATGGAAGTCCATCCTCTAAGTTGTATAGAGTAACACAAGTATCATTGTACAATAGAGATAACATTTATAAGGGGATTATTAAAGATAGTATCTTCATAGCCACATGATTCCCATGGTGGGTTAATCAATCCGCACAAAAATTAGCCTCACGATAAATGCCGAATCTCCACTTCCCATGGGCGATAAATGACTTCCTTAATGTTAAAAACAAGTTTTCTAATAACCATTTATGGAGAATTAAGCAACTGTACCACACTAAGTTTGTCACATTCAACCATAACCAAACCAAATGAAGGGTATATTTATGTGCTATAAATACTCTTTTTTTTGTTAAAAATTTAAAGGGATATTATAAAAAAAGTCCCTTAGTAAGCTCTTGGTGAAGAACACGAAGAGCTTCTGGTTCCCTAGATTTCCAGCAGTTGATCCCTTACTTCTAGAAGGAGCTGCGCCACCGTGAACCACCTCATCGCCACGGAGATTGGGTTCCACCGGAAGCCAGCCGCGTCAGTCCGAGACCGTCGCTCTTCGTTTATCAATCATTGGCTGGAGCGGATGAGGACTGAACGAGGACGAAGACTGAAAGAAGAAGTAAAATTCAAAATCAGTCCTTTATTTCCTGTGTTCTTCAAAACAGCCTATAAAAATTACATTTTAGTCCTTGAATCGTTATTTTAACGGAAAAAATAGACAGAAGGAGGAAAATGTTGACTAAAAAATAAAACAGGGAGTTTTTAGTCCGAAAAAATAAAGACAAGGAGGAAAATGCTATTATAGTGAAAACTTAGGGACTTTTTTTATAATATCCCAAATTTAAATCCTAAAACTTGATTATTAATAGGGAAATTTACAAAAACCTCCCTAAGTTTTACTCTCCCTGTCTTTTTGTTTTTGGACAAAAATCTCTCTTCGTTTTAATTCCGTTGATAAAAATACCATTCTGTTTATTTTTTCCATTAAAATAACGGTAGAATGATCAAAATGTAATTTTATGGATTCTTTTAAAAAAGCTGAAGAAATAAAGGGACTGTTTGTAAATTTGGCAAACTTCTTCTTCTCCCTTGAACCCAGCTTTAACTACCGCCTAGCTTGGTCTCTGCAATTTCTGGAGTTCTTCAAGCAATCGAGCCTTAACTACCGCCACAGTTATTGAATCCTAATCCCACAAAAACCAAACAGAGCAAGGAATAGAGTTATTTATTTACTTGAAGAGGATCTTCAAGATCAGCCTCAATGACGCTGCATAAGCGAGCAAAAGCATCATCGCCATCTCTGCAACAAGCTGCTTTTAAAATTTATAAAATTATTTGGCTTTAACACTCAAAATACCACAAGCAACAAAGAAGCAAGATTCAAAGGATTATTGTGTTTAAATTACCAGATTCAAAACTCATCATTTTTAAAAAACCCGTTAAATTATCTACAAGGAAGATTCTGGACTTTCAACCATTGTGTTTTCTTTTCGATTCATTGCAATTTGTGGAACAAGAAAATTAAGAAAAACCCATCAAACAATCTACAAATCAGATTAAAAATTTAATTTTAAATTAAAAATTCTGGACTTTGAAACCATTGTGTTTACTATTTGAAACAAGATGGAGATTAATGTCACCACGGAAAATTAGTCCATTGTGTTTACTATTTGAAATAATGTCATTTGACAATGAATTTGACGGAAAATTGGTTATTTCGCGGCGGAGCTTGGTCAATTTCCATTTCTGATTTGAACGGCGGCAGAGCTTGTTTAGGCGGCAGTTAGTGCTGGTTCAAGGAAGAAGAAACAGTTTGTCAAATTTACAAAACAGTCCCTTTATTTCTTGAACTCCTTCAAAAGAATCCGTAAAATTATATTTTGGTCATTCTACCGTTATTTTAATAGAAAAAATAGACAAAAGGGTATTTTTGTCAACTGAATTAAAACAGAGGGAGATTTTTGTCTAAACAAAAAAAGACAGGGAGAAAA
>CATIWJ010501863.1:0-31995 GCA_949640765.1 Croton laevigatus | reverse complement strand
ATTGAGCTTTTGGCTATATAATTTATGATGTCATCTTATGTTTTGGGCAACATCTTATTTTGATTATTGTGCAATGCGAAATGATTCATGTTAGCTGTTATAATTTTACAATTAAGTTTGAGATTTTAATTTTTAATTCGGATAAATTCGGGCAATTCGGACAAAACGGATAATTCGGGCAAAAGTTCTAATTCGGATAAAATGGGTAAAGAAAAAAAATTTCAAAAATACGCTAATTCGGACAAGGATCGGACAATTTTTACCCGATCTACCCGAATGAACACCCCCTAGCCAAGTTGATGATTAAAACCAATTCCCAGATTACCTAATCTTGTTGAACTGTTGTCACACGAAACCCACGTGCCATTATGCTCTTCGTTCGTCGTCTCCAGCCAAGCCTACTACTACTACAGAAGCTAAGATAGAAAGAAAGGGTCCAAAAAAAAAGAAAATTCAAAAAGATTAAAAAGGAGGCAAATTCCCTTACATCGTGGTCCCCACCACAGTCCCAAACCCCGACTATATACTCTCCTCTAATTCCAGCACCAATGTTAAAAAAGACAAAAGTTCCTGTCCCCACCATTCACTGGGTCCCACCTTCACATTTCATCCAACAACCCACCCAAAAAAAAAAAAAATATATAATAATATTCTTTTTACTTAATTAATTAATTAGTTAATTAATTACTTCTAAATTAGTAATTAGTCCATCTCCATCCAAAAGCTACTGGTTTTTATTTCTTTCTTTCTTTGCTGTCACTCTTCTTTCTCTTTTCTTTTTCTTTCTAACTCTTCTACTGTCTGTTTCTTCCATTTTCCTTCTTCCCAAACACATCTATTTTTTGTTTTTTTTCTACTTGCTAAGATTTTTTGTATACTTCTTGTTAAAATTTGAAAACCCATTAGTTTCTTTTTGTCTCTTTTTTATTTAATTTTTAAGCTTTTCTTCTTGTTTGTTCCGAGCAAAAACCCTTATTCCATTACCTTTTTAATTTCATTCTTTATTTCTTTTTTTTTTCTTTCTTCTCTTTTTACCTTTCTTGGCCTGTAATTATCCAAAGCTTACACTTTACAATTCATTTCTTTCTATCTAGCTACAAAATTTGGGCTATTTGTTTCCACTTTTGATTTGAATTTGAGCTGAAAAAGAAGGAAAATAAAGTTCTACAGCTTCTGCTTATTGATTTTAGATATGGTTATTGAATTTGGATTTCAAATTTGACGGGCTATTGGTTTAATCAAGTGAAGAAGAATGCCGCCAGAGACGGAAGACGGTGTTCAGTACTCCTTCGCTTTGGAATATAATGGTCCGCCGGTGGCTTATGATATTCCTCGGGCTGTTCCTATTAACGTCAATAAAATCCCAGTTGCCTCCGTGGTTTCTCAGTTTTCTTTCCCTGATAAACTCTCTTTGCCGGTCGTTAAACCGCTGTTACCCGCCGATCCAGGTAAGAATCTTTCTAAAGAGCTAAAGTCTACCGTCTCTCAGAAAGAACCGGGTTCTGACGATGCTCCGACGACGGTTTCTCCGACTTCGGTTATCGAAAGAGCTACTGAGAGTACTCAAGATTGTGGATTGTCCGGCGAGCTTAGTAGTTCAGGTGCGTTAGAGTTTTCTACTGGGCGTTATGGGTCTTCTTCGATTAGTAATGAGCTTTCTACTGAGCTTATAAATGGAGGTAGAAGCTCCAGTACTATAGAGTTTTGTGATAGTTTTGATCATAAATCCCGGGAAAGTTCATCTAGGTTGAGGGTTTCGCATGAACTAAATCAAGATTGGGCATCAAATGAATCTGTTTTGAGTGTGGATTACCCATCTTCCCGGATTTCTAGCGTTAAAGCATCGGGGGAATGTCATAACAATGAGGTTAATGGAGATGCTAGAAGAGGTCAAGTTGTTACCTTTATAGATGTTGAATCAGATAGTGGTGTTGGGGTTGGTGGTGAGGATGATAATGAAGAGTTTTATGAGGAAGAGCAGAGGTTTGTACGGGCTAGAAGAGAACCACAGAGTAAAGGGAAGAAAGGGACTTGCTATAGGTGTTTTAAGGGAAGTAGGTTTACTGAGAAGGAAGTATGCATTGTTTGTGATGCAAAGTATTGTAGTAATTGTGTGCTTAGATCTATGGGATCAATGCCTGAAGGAAGGAAATGTGTTACTTGTATTGGGTATCCAATTGATGAATCAAAGAGAGGGACTTTAGGGAAGTGTTCAAGATTGCTTAAGCGATTACTGAATGATTTGGAGGTTAGGCAGATAATGAAGGCGGAGAAATTGTGTGAAGCTAATCAGTTACCTCCAGAGTATATTTTTGTAAATGGACTGCCTCTCTGCCACGAGGAGTTAGTCGTTTTGCAAACTTGTCCAAACCCGCCAAAGAAACTGAAACCTGGAAACTATTGGTATGATAAAGTATCTGGTCTTTGGGGAAAGGTAAATATGGTGTATATATAGTAGAATTGCATTCTTGTCATTATTGAGTTATGTGTCTTATGCCATATGGAGCTTAATTACTGTTACTTTTAATTTAACAGGAAGGACAGAAACCTTCCCAGATTGTAAGTCCTCATCTCAATGTTGGCGGTCCTATTAACGCAAATGCTAGCAATGGAAACACACAGGTGTATATAAATGGACGAGAGATCGCAAAAGTAGAGCTCAGGATGTTGCAGGTTGGAGCTTTCAATATGCCTCTTTTTTGCAGTTTTCTTTCTTTGAATGATTTATTAGAAGAGGTTGTTAAGATTGTTTTGTTGAATGTTGCAGCTTGCAGGAGTTCAGTGTGCTGGAAACCCACATTTTTGGGTGAATGAGGATGGATCATACCAAGAAGAGGGACAGAAGAATACCAAAGGTTACATTTGGGGCAAGGTATGGTGCATGTGTGAATGAGCTTCTCCGGTTTTTTTTTTTTTTCACCCCATTTGCCTGTTTATCTTCAACAGGTCATTCATTAATCTTTAAACTACTTTTCAGGCGGGAATGAAGCTTGTTTGCACTTTCTTATCCCTTCCAGTTCCTTCTAAATCTTCCAATTCATCCGGAGAACAAATTAGTTGTGGGATAAGCAGAAGTGTTCCAGATTACCTTGAGCAAAGAACGCTTCTCAAGATTCTTCTGGTTGGATATAGTGGGTCTGGGACAAGTACTATTTTTAAGCAGGTAATTTGCTAGGGAGACTTGTGGTGATACACTTTCTGACTTGCAATCCTCCTACTTATAGAGATGAATTCTGCATTTTTTGTTATCTATGTGTTTATTTTTCAAGTTTGAGGATTTCATAAGTCATCAAGTGCACATTTTTACCGTGATGTGCATGACTTTGTGTTGAGGAATTGTTCTTTAAATCTTAGCTTACTATAATTGTTCTTGTGATATACAGTTCGTTCCATTTTAGTTTGTTAAATGAGTTCTAGGTGGAATATTGTTATTAGGGTGTTACTAATCTTAAAAACTCAATGTGCATGTGTGCTGAATGGACTTTAAAGCTTAGAAACACCAAAATATTACGGTTGTTTTACTGACACTTGAGATCCCTTTTTTTTTTTTTTTGTTGAAGGCCAAGATTCTTTACAAACCTGTTCCTTTCACTGAGGATGAACGTGAGAATATTAAAATGACAATTCAGAGCAATGTGTATGGCTATCTTGGCATACTTCTTGAGGGCCGTGACCGTTTTGAAGAAGAAAGTTTGGCAGAAATAAAGAAAGAGCAATCTGCTGATGAAGCTGACACCGATGGTGTGTACTAGTCTTTTTCATAGTCATCTGTTCTTTTACATCTGTGGTACAAATACATGCAAGAACGTGTACTCGCATTCGAATTTATGCTTTGAAAGATTCATAAAATATGAAATTGATCATTAAAGGGGTGCTTATTTTTTCACAAGATTGAGTAACTATCCTTTATTTGGCTTAAGTCTGCTAAAATTCAACATACAAATTCTTGATTGATACAGGGGCTACCAATTGCAAAACTATCTACTCAATTGGCCCAAGGCTTAAATCATTCTCAGATTGGCTTCTGAAGATTATGGTGTCAGGAAATCTGGAAGTAATCTTTCCAGCTGCTACTCGAGAATATGCACCATTGGTTGAGGAGTTGTGGAAAGATCCAGCCATTCAAGCTACATACAAGCGCAGAAATGAGTTGGAAATGCTACCAAGTGTTGCTACTTATTTCTTAGAAAGGGTAAGTTCAATGCTTGTTTAGTCAGGACTTGAATCGCCTGTCATCAATGTGATGGTTGTTTTTTCGACTATGTTTGAAGTTGTGGTTTGAAAAATAATCCCAGAAAAAGAGTAAATGATTACTGATATATGAGGGACCTCTTAATTTGACCCTTTATTTTTATTTGAACGTGTTGTGTCCGTCATATCTAAGTATACGGTTTACTGGAGTTTGTAATGTGTCTTTGAATCTGAATCAACTAAGCCGAGACCTGCTAGGGCTACATGTGGTTGATTAACTGTTTGAGATTCATAGTGAGCCGGTCATTTTGTTGATATTTTCAACCTTCATTGCAATGGCAGTCTTGTTATTTTTATTGATTACATGTGGATGATACTATTTGTCGCTAAGAACAAGTTTTCGTTCTCCACAGGCTGTTGATATTTTGAGAACAGATTATGAACCCTCAGATTTGGATATCCTGTATGCTGAGGGTGTTACTGCATCAAATGGGCTTGCTTGTTTGGATTTCTCATATCCCCAATCAGCAACTGATGATAAATTAGACGGTGATGATCAGCATGATTCTCTGCTCAGGTATGATCCCCCATTTGATCAATTTGTTTTGATTTGTAGGATAGTTGACTTGCTCGTCTATTAAGTGACCTGTGTATATGTACATATTTTTGCATTTCCATCACAATATGAGCTCAATTTTTAATGGATCAAAATTAGCAACTTGGTTGGTGTATGTGCAGCATATTAAGGATTTAGCGTCTGGAGCTAAAAATGCTATTGTCAACTGAAGATTTTTTTTTCAAACAGCAGAATTTACAAGTTTACTCCATTTCCATGAGTCCAATATATTTTCTTGTTCTTTTCTTTATTTCTGTTAATATTTTGTTGGTTTTTCTTTACATGTGAAATACTTTTCAATTCTCCATTACAATTAATGAAAATTATGGTTTTTATCCTTTTTGACGGCCTTTTCAATTCATCTTAACTAATGTAGTTACTAGGCTTCTTTTTATTTTGCTTTGACTTGTCCATTTTAAAATCTTGATTTTAGATGATCTATGTTTACTTGAATTTTTCGTTTTTAATCAATATCAGTAGCCCCTTGTTCTGCATAAAGGGAGAAATCATTTATAATTTCTACGTTACTTTTAGTTCATAAATGATTAATTCATATCATAAACAGATATTTTCTGTAATTTCTATAGGCTTGGTATATTAGTTTCATTGTGCCAAGCTATTTTTCAGAACGATAGTTGTAATACCGTTCATTATTTTATTGTTGTTTAAAGTGGTTTCTTGTCATATTTATGTGCTTGTTTCTCAGGTACCAACTGATTCGTTTACATAATCGAGGACTTGGAGAGAACTGCAAGTGGCTTGAGATGTTTGAAGACGTGGGGATGGTCATTTTCTGTGTAGCTTTGAGCGACTATGACCAGTATACATTTGACAGCAATGGTTGTTCTACTAACAAAATGCTGCTAAGCAGGAGATTCTTTGAGAGTATTGTTACGCATCCCACATTTGATCAAATGGACTTTCTTTTGATACTAAACAAGTATGATCTGTTCGAGGAAAAGGTGGAACGGGTACCATTGACCGAGTGTGACTGGTTTGACGATTTCCGTCCTGTGATCAGTCGTCATAGATCCAGCAGCAACAACAACAGCAATAGCATCAATAGTAACCCATCGCTTGGCCAACTGGGTTTCCACTACATAGCGGTTAAGTTCAAGAGGCTTTATGCTGCACTCACGGGAAAGAAGCTGTATGTTTCTATGGTGAAGGGGCTTGAACCTCGTAGCGTTGATGGAGCTCTTAAATATGCAAGGGAGATTTTGAAATGGGATGAAGAAAGGCCTAACTTCAGTCTGAGCGAATATTCATTTTACAGCACGGAGGCAAGTTCTTACTCCCCATAACCAGTAAATCCAGAAATCATGTAAATGGGTCGACATTTTTAGCAGCCAATGTACATATAATGGCATGTAAATGGAAAAGTGAAGATTCTTCTTTTTCAGAAAGCACTGCAGCTGTAAAATTCTCCTAAACCCATCTTCCATAGTTTGTTTCCTTAGATTGCTGCCACAGTTAGGATTGAACATTAGCTTTTTATATTATACGGCGCCCGAACCACTTGATATTGTGTTCTCTATGTTATTATTATTAGTATGAGTATTATTTTTGTATCAGGTGTGTAGTTTTCTGGCTTTGAAATGGAATTCAATATATTCATTTCGGAAGACTATAGGATATTTTTCTTTTCGAAGGAAGACGATAAGATGATATGTGATATTGCATTTTGATCTAGTTAGAGTTGTCCCAATCTTTACAATATTCTGCCTTCTCACCTATGGCATTTTCAGGTAGAATTACAGTGTGTGTGCATATATATATATATATATATATACTGACATTTAAGGTGGTAAAAAAGAATTATATTTTTCACTTGTTTTTTAATTTTAAAAATTCTTTAGTTCTTTGAAAGAAAGGAAAAAAAAAAATTAATTGAGTTAAAAAAAATTAATGAAAATTTCTTTTTCGAAGCCCGTTGGTTGTTTGAACTCAAGATTGCAAAGTATAAACAGACCAGTTCTGCGCGTTAAGCTAAAATATTGGGGCTTATTGATCAGGAGAGATGGCAAACGAAAGTAATTTTAAATTGAAGACAAGTTTAGGCACCATTTTGAATATTTTACCATCTGTTTTCAACTCTAGCAAGAAACAGTCTGCTCTGCATGTTTTCATACATGTCAGATCAAATCTCCACTGAAAGTAAAAAGTGATATTATGTGCGAGGATCCACTATGTTTTTTTTTTAAGTTTTATAAACAGAAGATTATCTCTCTCTCTCTAAACAAACAAATCATCTCCATTGCTAACCAAAACTCAAGAACCAGACGCTCAAATACATCCTCTGTTAGCAATGAAGAAAGTCTATTTCTTTACCATTGTTCTTGAGCAACACCTCAAGCATGAGAAACTGGTAACTCTATTTCCTTTTGATACTTAAGAAATATTCTTATGTCTTTATGCTGAAACGAGGTTGAATGTTAATACTGTATTCTTGTATGCTTGAAAAAGCTTCCTCCGTTCTTGTATATCTGCTGGTTGTGTATATATTGTTCAGAAAAAAGGAAAAAGTTTCTAACTTGGTAAATGGGTACTTAAATTTTAAATTTTGGCTTAACTTGCCTTGAGTTAGTTATTTCTTCATCTTGGTTTTCTTTTTGTTAAATGACTATGTTATAGATTGGGAAGAAAAACTCATTTATTGAACTTCTGTTTGTAGAAAAAGCTTTTATCTTTCTTGTTACTGGACTTGGGTTCATTCAGCAGGAAGATTTTTCAGCATATTTGGTTATAAATGCTTGAAAATAAGGCAAGTTTTAGATACTTGGCTGCCAAACAAGACCACATCATACCCTATTTCCATACGTACGGACAAACTTTCCAATTTCAATCAAGACAGCATAAAAATTTAGCCTTTACTCCTATATTGAACTATAAAAACTAGCAATATTTTGTATCTTATTATTGCTTGCTAGAATTTATATGTTTTAAATGAAGAAAGTGCATTTTTTCACCATTATTCTTGAAAAAACACCCATGTATAAGAAACTTGTAAATCTCTGTTCTTTCATGTTTTTCTTTTCCTTCTTACTAGATGTCAACCATAGTAATTGCTGAAGTGTATAGTGGAAAATCACTTGAGGAGGTCATCTTTTTCATTTTCTATGATATCGATTGCAACAACCCATTTAAGGTTTTTTAAAAAAATTTGAACTTTTGAGTTTGATCTGGGTTTTCAGAGTTCAGTTCAGACCATGTGTAATCATGTCTGCTGGATTCTTTCTCTTTTACTATTTCCCCTCTTTGCTCATCTTCCTCCACAAATGTTTCCATTCCCTCTACTGAATCTCTACTTTATTGTCTGACATTTGTGTATTTTGTTACTTCCACTTCTTGATTATCCTAGTGATCATACTCAGGCTTTGTTAACTGGCTAGGAGAAACAAATTACACGTGTTTATATTTTGTTTCTAGGAAATGCTTTTCGGCTATGCAATAGTAGTCTTCTTCTATGGTGTGTGTAGATCTTGAAATTTTTTGTTTCCTCTTTCTTTTTTTTTTGTTTTTGATCACAGATGATTCCTAGTGGTTTTGTGACAAAGTACGGAAAACAACTGTCTAGAAGAGCAATTCTCAGGGTTCCTGCTGTTGGTGCCTCATGGCAGGTCGAATTAGTTGAGAACGGTGGCAGTATTTGGCTGAAAGGTGGCTGGCCACAATTTGCAGAAGCTTTCTCAATTAGGCAGGGTCACTTGCTTCTTTTCAAGTACGAGGGACGTTCACACTTTTCTGTAGTTATATTTGACAGGACCGCTACTGACATGAGTAATCCACAAAATGGAAGTATTGACCTAGATGGTGAGAATGCCAACTCTCCTAAACCCAAAAGGAGAGCAACATCACAATTGCCTTCTTCCCCACCTAGCAAGAGGATGGAAAGGCATACCGGATTCCTCTCTTCCTCAAAACAAGGATGTAAAAGTATATATTTTTCTTTCTTTCCTCGTTCAGTTACATGATTTGTGTTGTTTGGCACGTTTTGTTGGTGGCAACTTGTTTGTTTGTTTAGGTGATGGACCCTCTTCTTTGAAGCAGAAACGCAAACAACCATCAAAGGGAGAAGGTTGTGCAAATGTTCCTCAGAGAGCTAGAGCTTTTAGGCCGAACAATCCATATTTTGAGATCAATGTGACGCCAGCACTTATCCATCAAGATAAGAGCTACAAATTGGTAATTTCTACTGGAAATCTTTTATTCAATGCAATTGCTCAAAAACACTTTGTTTCTTACTTGATCGTGTTTAAATTTCTGTGTGCAGAATATACCTACATGGTTTTCCAAGCGTTTTTTAAAGAACCATGTAGGTGGTGATGTAATCCTTGAAGTTGCAGGTGGGAGAGCATGCAGGGTTTGTTGCGTCCCTGCTGGTTTGGAAAGAGTAAAACTTAGTGGTGGCTGGAAATTATTTTGGCAACAAAATCATTTACAAGTTGGTGATATTTGTTACTTTGAATGGATTGAAGGCCAAGAGGTAAAGCTTTTAGTTACAATTTTAAGGGATTCTGGAGTTGAATGAAATGATTCATCAAAGAATAGAAGTCCTTTGCAGAAATAACAAATTTCTGATAGGTTTTTATTATGCATGTATTTGTTAGCTTTTTTTAGTACTCTCTAAGAATTCTCTATGCATGTAAGACAATTTATGGGCTTGCTAAAACTGTGTATGTTATCAGAAATGATATTTCAGAATGTGCTATACTATCAGAGGCATTTCTGGTTTATGATTGTGATCGACGGTAAAAATTTAGAGTGTATGTAGATGCTTTGGCTTGTGTATGAAACTGTGCATTTCATTTTCTATATATTCAAATGATTTTTTTTATGCATTAGCATCGGTAAATAGGGTATATACCATCCAGCTTCAGTCATGAGCATTTGTCGGAGAAACTGAATATAGTGAAACTGGAAGTTGGTGATAGAAGTTGGTCTGTGAGTGTTAAAATATGGTGAGCATAAAGCTCTGTTTGGGGCCGGTTGGCCGACATTTGCAAGGGAAAATTCCTTGAAGGAAGGAAATGTTTGTGTCTTTGAGCTGATTGAGAGTGCAGTACTTAATATATGCATTTCAGATTTGATATTAAATGTCTACTAACTTTGCTATACTGTAGTTGGATAAATTAAAGTTGAACATGTTGATTTTTAACTTACGTTCTTCTGTTTTTCTTTCATTTTTACCAAAGGGTGTCTCTCCAATCCTTTTGTTGAAGTGGCATAATCTGGATTGTAATTCAAGAAATGAGGCATTTTGCACCTCTGCTACTAGAAAATGGAAGGAAAAAGAAAGTAAAGCATGGTGTAAAAATTGACTAACAGCAAGAAAATGTAAGCAGAATGAAAACAAATGATTCACTAAAATGTTGATTACAGAAAAATCAAAATGGAGATTGCATATACAAATTACATGTTTGGTTACAACAGTAATTTCAACCTTGGTTGAGTTGAGTACACTGTCATGTCATCCAAGAGGACTGTAATGTTTAACAAGGCGAGGCCGAGAAACACCTTTAGCATCCTCAATCATGAACTCTCCAGTCTGCGGCAGAGGTCCATCAACTATGTAAAATCCAGGAGGGGCAATCAAGGCCAAGTTTGACATGCAATCAGCAACTACATTTGCCTCACGAAACACAAGGCTAAAATCTATTTCTCAATCTCTTTGTAGCAAACACCTACAAGCTACAACTAAATCTGCATGCAACCCCTTTATATACATCACAGTCACTTATAGCTTTCACCACCTGAAAACAGTCAGCTTGCAAATGGAGTCGACGGTAACCCATTATCCAAGCTAACTGAAGACCATGGTAAACAGCAAGCAATTCTGCCAAGAAAGCAGAACAGAAATCAATGTTTAATACAAAACCAGTTTTCCGTTGGCCTAAATGGTCCATTTTGTTTGGAGCTATGGCATCCGTAAATTGGAAGTGGATTGTAATAACTTGCAAGTGGTCCATTTTGTTAATCTTCAAGCTCAGGTTCCATTGGCTTTGGTTAACATTGTGAGTAATATAAAGGAAGTCCTCAATCGTAGCTGGACTGTCAAGGTTCAGCACGTCTTTCGAGAGGCCAAGAGATGCGCTGATAGTTTAGCGCATATGGGACATGTTTCATCGCAATTTTTTTCTTTGTTACCTACTCCTCTTGTATAGTTACTTTCCCAATTATATGATGATCAATGTTGTACCATACTTAATCGGACCTTCCCCAATTAATAATATTATCAGTTAATAATCTTTCTAGTTGTGTTTCAGACGCTTAGACTATTACTGATGATATTGCTGAGATTAGCTAGAAGGATTATTAGGGTTTGATTCCTTTTTCTATAAAAAAAAAGAAAAAAAAATCAATTTTGAGATTTCCTTACAGTAATAGGATGGTTAACACTGGAAAAAAAATAGGATGGTTAAGAAAGTGAGTCCACTACACTCCATAGTTAATAGTCGACTCATATTTTTAAATTAAGTATCGTGTTAAATGCGAATTTTGCCGTATCCATATTTTAAAAGTCAACGATTTTTTAACCAATAATTGACATTTTTTACTGGATTTGCCGAATTAAATGGGGTACTTTTACTGGATTTGCCGAATTAAATGGGGTACTTTTTTTTTTTACCAAAATATGCTGTGGAGTGTAGTGTACTCGCTTTCAAGCATTCTAGTCTATTTCGGTTACACTTATGGTGATGAAGTAGCTTCTTTCATGCCTAGCTCCATTGCAATCTTAATAATCAAAATACACTTCATTTAATTAAAATGATTAACTTTATATAGAAATTAATTCCAAATTCATACTGGGTTATATACGCATTTATGATCACAAAATTATATAGTTTTCTAATTTTAGCATATTTATCTAAATATGTAATTCAAATTTTTTTAATGATTTATAATTATTGAATTATTTTTTTCTTCTTACACTCTAAGAAAATTACCGATGAGCATTATACCAACCGAATTTATCGGTTGGTAATCGGTCATAAATTTAATTAACAACTGAATTTTATTGTTTAGCAACCGAATATTTAGTTGGTATTTTTTTTTATTTTCTTGTAGTGTTAATGATTTAGTTGATTTAACAACCAACTTCAACATTCAATTTGCATGAAAACAACACATTTTTTACACTAACAACCTAATTTTCGCTAAACAAGCTTCACTCCTTTTTCATTTTACAATTTTTTTTTTTTTGAGAATGCGAATGATATAAATAGAAACCTGAAATCAATAACATTGATACCAAAGTAACAAATTAACTCCCACATTTTCACCCTCTATATACACAAATACATAAAAAAAGGGTTATAGTGAAGTTGTTTGAACGAGAGAAAGTGACAGAAATCTCTTGTTAGAGATTGAGAAAGAGAGCAGAGACTTGGAGAGTGAAGAAAATGAAGAAGAAAAAGAGAAAAAAAAAAAAAAACTCTTGTAAATCTTCTGTTTTCATATAATGAAGTTTGTTTTTCTCTCCTCCGCCTCTGTTTTCCATTTCATTTTCTGGTTTTTATGGTTTTGTCATTTGTTGTTTGAAGCTCACTCTCTCCTTTCTTCACCAACAAATTCCAACAGGGTCTACTAAACTCCAGTAGCCGACAATATCAATTTCCAAACATCAATATCCATTAAAACCTTGTTACCCATCTAATTTCTAAGCAAAATGTTGTTGAGGGCTGCTTCAGCTTTTCCTCTGACGAGCAGACAGAGCGATTCTGTCATGGCTATCCTGAGTTCGTGGCTGCCGAAACGGCGGAGAAGCAGTAACCTTATGGTTTCTGCCATGGCTGAGAGCAGTTTGCAGCTTAATGGAGTAATATTCCAGCCATTTGAAGAGGTGAAGAAGGAAGATTATTTAGTTCCTATATCTCCTAATGTTTCTCTTGCTCGCCAATTGTATGAAGATGAATGTGAAGCTGTGCTATCAACGAGCAGATCAATGTGGAGTACAGTAACTCGCATGTATACCATGCCATGTTTGCATATTTTGACAGAGACAACGTTGCCTTGAGGGGCTTAGCCAAATTCTTCAAGGAGTCTAGTGAAGAAGAAAGAGATCATGCTGAAAAGCTGATGAAGTATCAGAACATTCGTGGAGGGCGGGTGATTCTTCACCCAATTCTGAATCCTATTTCTGAATTTGAGCATGTGGAGAAAGGAGACGCATTTTATGCTGTGGAACTGGCTTTGTCTTTGGAGAAGTTGACAAATCATAAACTTCTGAGCTTGCACAGTGTGGCAGAACGAAATAATGATCCGCAAATGCAAGAATTCATCGAAAGCGAGTTTTTAGGAGAACAGGATGAAGCAATTAAGAAGATTTCAGATTATGTGACTCAGTTGAGGATGGTTGGTAAAGGACATGGAGTGTGACACTTTGATCAGATGCTCCTCCATGAAGGGCGATGCTGGAGTGTGAAGTATTTGTTGGATTTTTGTTGAGTAAAGAGAGGAGAGAAACAAATGACAGAAACAGAAAACAGAAACAAGAATGTAAAACAAAGGCAAACAGAGTAGGAGAGAAAAAACAAACTTCATTATATGAAAACAGAAGGTTTACAAGAGTTTTTTTTTTCTCTTTTTCTTCTTCATTTTCTTCACTCTCCAACTCACTATTTTCTGCTCTCTTTCTCAATCTTTAGTGAGAGATTTCTGTCACTTTCTTCTTGCTTCACACACTTGGTTTTTCTGCTCTACTATTTTCTTTTTGCAGCTTCTTCTTCTTTTTATAGACAAATGCTAGGAAGCATTATCATGGCAGCCCATGCCTCATCATGTTCTTGAGTTGGTGCTTACGTGGTGGTGGTGATGGCAGCCCATACCTCTGCATGTTCTTCATTTGAGGAAAGTCAATATTTTGGCAAAAATGTCAGCATACTTAACGTGTACTCCAATATTTTCCGGCATCATAATTGGCATGTTATATGATATTTCGCATGCTCTTTAGCTGTATTTGTGACATGGAAAGGAGTTCTTTTAGTTCAGAAGAGTAAGCAGGAAAGTTCGAGTTTGTTCCATTAATGGATTGAAGCCATATGATACCCACAAGGCTAAGCCATTGAGGAACAGCATTAGGAGTAGTTGCAGTAGTAGTAGTAGTGAAATTAATCATTCCTACATGAGTTTTAAGGTTAAAGATGATAAAAATACAAGCTTTTCATTATTTTCCTTCATAAAAATATAAGCTTTTCTGTAATCAGCCAACTTACTTTTACTTATAAAACTGGGTCTACAGTAATGTTTCTTCAAGTTTTGATTTGAAATTGTAGTCAAAGCCTACCAAATATTACATAATTTAGTGAAAACATATTCAAAAACATATGGATACATCAGCCATATCGTTAGAATGAGAAATAGAAGAAGAAGTGAAAAAGAAAATTAAGGTAAGTGAGCAAGTAGAGACAGAGTTGCTAGTAAATGAAGCCCTTTTTCATATTTATGCACGTTGGATCGATAAATTAGAAATCCATACAATAGACAAGGACTTACTAATCAATTATTTGACGTTACAATAAATAAGGTAATCAAGTTTCTTATTTTACATGAACTGAACCCCAAAACTCTCCACTGGTAGAGGAGATCTGCCCTAATTTTATAGCACGCCCAGATGTTTGATTGTTCAATCATCTACGAAGCTGTATCTAGCCTGTTCCTCTGTACTCAGTAAAATGTTTTTTACAGCCCAACCTAATTTGCACATTTGATCATCCAATGGAGCCAAATCTTTTTCTGCAAATTGCTTGCTATCCTCGATCAACTTGGTCCATTCCTCAAGAACTGAGCCTTCATGATCACTAGCCTCCAATATAGTTTCCCCCTTCAAAAGCAGGTTTTTTCGAACATAACAAGCCTACAGTATGGCCAACATATGGAAAATATCAAGCAGTATGCAATACAACCAAAGACTACCTAAATTGGATATTACTAATGCTTATAAAATTCAGTTTCAATGCTTAAGTTCCTTTTTACCTGCAACAAACCCATCACAACATCTGCAGTGCTAGCCCCCTCTCGCAAACAGAGGAGAATACCTCGCTAGAAATTTAACGGTTGAAGGAAAAAATTGAGTTGAGCATTCGAAGAGAAGTTATTACAACAATACAAAATTTCAGAATCAGGTTTTCGTTACTTACTTGCCTAGCTCTTTTCTGTCCTCTGTAAGAACTCTCCATGCATATAAAGTAGTAATCCTCAACACTTAAAGATTGCATTGCCATCATTGACAACTCGGGTATTTGATCCTTGGTCTTCAAGCACCCTATTCTAATAGGCCACATTTCTTTGCCTGATCAAGAAATTAAGAATAGCTTATATGGCATTAGTAGGTTGTGCTACAAATGTTCAACAAAAAACAAGACGACAACTAGGAGACTTGGGAGACAAAACTCACCTTTGCTCCATGGAAAATCAATTCCTTCCTTTTTACTCACTTCTGCAGGTGAAGGCACGTGCCCCAACTCAATCCATGAATTTAATATGATTTCAAGCCTATCCTGAATAGAGGAAAAAGAGACTTATGTAACTTTTTTATGGAAAGTCCCTTGTATGTGAAACATTGAGAAGAAATACTAACGTGCAATAGATATGAATTTGGTTAATACAATATTAACCAACTCGTGTGCTGAAGCTTGAAATTCCAGTGCAAGTATATCAAGCTTCTAAATAATCCCACACATTTAAGCGCAGAGAAAGGTTCCATACCCACCTTAGTTAATGTTTGCAGATGAACATGCTTAAGTCCTTGATATATTCCAAAAAGGTCTAAAGCTGAGAAGATGGGGTAAACAATAAAAGGCAAACCTGCAAGCATCCTTGGTTATGGATAACAAGTTAGAAGGAGATGGCATAACTTTCTGCAAACAATTTGGTGAACGCATCAAATACAGATTTTGACTAGCAGGAAATGTTCTCTCCTGAAATTGAGATCTGATTTAATTTGATTCATTTAAATTCCAATACTTACATCATATGGCAAAAACGTTTAACCGAGGAGGAAATATATCAAACATGGAACTCAAATACGCTAAGAAGTATTGAAAAACATCTAACTGTTCATATGAACACAACAGCTGCAGGTTGTTTTTTACCTCATCAATACTTCTCTTTTCAATTTATGAAATTTGGATTTACACCCCTTTCATCATAGAAGAAAACTTTTTAAAAAATACATTTACATTTATTATAAAAAATTCGCTTGATGGGAAAAATTTGCCACAAAAATTTTAATTTTGCAAGCTAAGATATTTTTCATTAAAGTAAATTTAGGAGAGATTCATTCTAAAGAACATGTGTGAACAAAAATTTTAAAAATGCATTATGATATTAAGTATCAACAATTTAAAATACTAGATTTACCATGAGTTCGTCTTATGATGGGAAGGGGAAACTAAATTTTAATTTGTAATAAAAAATGTTTCACCAATAAAAATTACATGACAATGAGATTTGGGGAAAAACCTTTGATTGTTCTTGAGCAACATATTCAAAACTGCAGCAAGCATGAGGCCAACGTTATCAAAGCATACTGATTGTATCTGAAATCAATAACAATCATAAGGTTAGAGCCCATATGAAAAAAGACATACAGACAACACAAAACACAAACTAGGAAAAACCAAAACCTGTGCTTTTGCTGATACTTCACCTAGATTATCTGCTACTGCAAAGCTTCGATGTACAGCAGACTGCAAATAGAGCAACAAAATTAGAAACCCTATCAAAGCAAGAAACCTAAGTAACTTTTGGAGAGTTCTTCCAAAACAGAGACTATGAAAATGATGATCAGCAAATTGAAAATATCAATCAATCCTATGTGAGGGCAAGAAATTTCAATAACAATGCCTGTGATGGCCTCCCTTGAAATGTTTGTCAGCCAATTCTGTATTTGTGCAAAAATGGAACTAGAACTAGAACTAAAATTTATGTACCATATAATGAAACTATAATGGTATAGCAGCGTTTGGGTATACAATCAAAAGCAATGATGAACTATTGTGTTGAAACAGTAAATACCAATAAGAATATTAAATTTAAGATAGCTCTATAGAAAGAGAATATTTATTGCTACAAAAGAAAAACTATTCTTACAGAAGTTGCCAAGTAGCAAGCACGGCTTATTTGTTTCGCAATGTTGGCCACGGTTGCAAGAAGCAAGAACTGCTGAGGAAATGCAGGAGTCAGTAGCTCCACTCCAATACTCATGCTGAAGAGAACAGAAGTTGAGAACCGAACTCTCTACACACAAGGCAATGCAAAAAATGACTTAAAGCTCTAAGTACAATGCAACATCAGTCTACTCTGCAGCTAATGATTATTCCCCAATACCAAAAAGTTATATTATAGCTGCAAATTTTCACTAGACATGAACAAATAAGAGAATTTGAAAATACCTTCAAATTGGTATCAAAGGCAGATGCCAAGCTAGCAGTGTAGATACACCTACTCAACCGTCCAAGCCCATCCTTCAAGACCCAGTTTAGAGCAGCTGCTGAAGGAAGGGAACGAGAATACCCAATGCCAATAGCCCGAAACATGGCCTAAAACCAAACCATTCCCAGATATGCTTTATGTAGTCAGTTACTCCTTTTTTAATCAAGACTCAAGTTTTGGAACCTTATTATCAATCAATCAACATAATTCAATTGTTTATAAAAAAAAAAAAAAATCGACTTTCTATAAACTTTCTATATGTCTCCATATTCAATGAATTTGATTTGAGCTTGCTAAACTATAAATTTAAACAACCACTGTAGAAAAAATTAAAAAAGAAAGAATTTTTTTTAATGCATAATTGTAAAGTATACCTGAGTAGCAAGAACCTGTAAAGCAGAGCTAAAAACGCGGTGCACGAATTTCCATTTCACATAATCCATATAATTCTCAGGTACTTGTTTAGGAATAAAGAAATTCCTAACAGCCAAGCTAGAAACACGAAGCAATTTACGAAACCCATCTTCAAAACCAAGAGAATACGAAGTCACACCGCCATCAACACTCACCAGGGTCAAATTACTCCCATTCCACATATACCTAGACACACGGCCCGATTGCCTAATTACGACCGGTAGCCGAGCCGGCAAGATAGAGGGTCGTTTTGGCCCCTCATTTAGACCTTCTTCAGGTTCATAATGAATGGAGGTTCTAAATGAGCAGATGGGGTTTAGGGTTTTGGGAGACAGTAATTTGAGATTCCTTGAGATGGGTTTCTTGGAAACAAAACGCAATTCTTGGGATTTCCATGGTAGATGGAATTGGTAGCGATAATTGGGAGGCGAATATGAAGTGGATTGCATGAAAAACGATAGCAACTATTTTTCTTTATTGTTTCCCGCCAAAGTTCGTTTCTTGCTTCAAAGTTTTGAGCTTTAAGGCTTAGAAGGATGTTAATATCCGAAATAAGGTGTCGATACAGGATAGAAAAGAGTGGGCGACGGTGGAAGAAGGGAACTGAAGAGAGAAGATAATAAATAAGGTGGGTTGTGACTGCGTGCGGCTACGATGGGAGCTACAGCTTCAGCCTTTGAAAGTGAAGAACATTTTTCCCTCCTATTCTTGTTTTTTCACCGCTTTATATGATCAATTTGGTGTCGTTTTGTATTTATTATTTTGTTAAGGTTGTCGTTTGAGTGCACATCTATTATAAATGTTGAGCAAACAACATAATTTAAAAATTAAGACAACAAAAGAAATGGTGCAAAAATATTTGCAGACAAAGAAAAGGATTCAAAACTGGAAGGGAAACGAATGCTTAAAATCAAAACTGTTTTGATGCCGTAAGACCCTTGCATTTGGCTTCCGACCAGCTTGGAATCTGATCTCACCTCTAGCTCTTGGGGGTTAACTTCGCTGGCCAACCTTAACCCTAGCAAAAAAGCTTCACTAGTATACTGATTGTGAGAGTAATCACAGAATTGAACTACTCTCGTTAATCACTCACAGTTTAAATGCTTCTTGAGAATTGAATGAACGTTCAACTTAGGATTAGGTTGCAAATCTTGTATATAATACTTAAACTAATTAAATATTATAATTTAATTAATTATCGATATAATTAATTATTATATGGACTTGGGCTTATATACGCGTACCCAATCCGTCGAATAAATCCAACAGTTGGCTTATTGCAATTTTAACTTCTGAGACTCTTATATGCCTTAACACATCGATCCGTTGAGCTGAAAGGAGTGCTGTAATTTGGTAACTATTTTGCGCATTTCACGTCAGTAAGGCCCGTAAGTTGCAAGACCAAACATAGCAAAGTCATAGCCAAGCAGCTATGAGGCTGTAATACTTGGTCTAGTGGCGAAAACTCGATCGCGTGTAGTGAAACATTCTCTTGCCATTTCCAAACTAATGACCACTAGAATTTTATGTGAACCTATATTTATAGTGAACACAGGTCCATACTTATCAGCCATGGCACCTAGTGTTTTATGTGTCACTGTCAGCTGCTTCCCACCAAAGTGATGCATATGCCCAATTATAGGCCAAGCTCCACCGGCTTGCTGTACATTGCATCTGCTAGTTGATTTCTTGGACTGATAAAAGTATATACAGAAGAAAAGGGTAAGCAGAGTGAATATCAGAGGTGAAAATGAAGTTAGTTGAAGAAGAGATTCCATTTTTTTGGGTATCCAGCTTTTGTTTATATGGAGATATTATATAGACTTATGGGATCATTTTTGCATACCATTGAATGAAAAATAAACTGCTATTTATAGAAAACATAAGACCTTTTCTTTATCTGGAAGGAATCAACAAAATAATAATTCAAGTCAATTGGAAGCATATGAGACTATAGATAGAGAAATTTTACGAAGCATACAAGTCATGGCCTTATGTAAACTTTAAAATAAGGCCAAAGATCAGGGTGAAACTTATGTTTAAGCCTATATATTGGTCATAAGTTAGTTGCTAGATATCAGTTTCAAAGTAGAAATTTGATAACATTTTACAAGAATCTTGTGATGTGGAAATTAACTATCTTGCTGCCTCTATGTCATCTTTTCCCCCATTATTGTTGTCTGAGTCCTTTAAATCCTGCTCTAAAGCTTTCACAACCTCAGAGAACCGGCGTCGGGATGTTGGTAGCCTTGATAGAGTCAAACAAAAGCCTTGCAGCCTGATTTCAGTATCTAAAGATTAGTTTTCCAGCCTAAACTAGAAGTTTTATAAACAAATGAAGGGTCATTTTTCGGTTAAATGAGCAAAATTAGAAGGTGTACCTTCTGCTCAGACCCTCCAACTGAGCTCTTTTAATCTTATTGTCCGGAGGAATGCCGCCGTTTTGCCAAGATTCAATTCTTGTTGCATCACTTCCATAAAGGCAGTGTTTGTAAAAATAAAGTTCCTCCGATTTGTTCAAATTTAGACTTCTTATTTGCTCTTTCATGATACACATTGGCTCGTAAAGCCAACTGAAAACTCGTCCTTCGGGTCTATTCAGATTCGTTATATCAACATTATCACCTGGAAACATAATCAGAAATTGAGGTTGAACATTGTCTTATGCTAACAGTACAAAAGTATATGCAGAAACTGAAGAACAGAAGTACAAAATGGACTTTAGTAAAAACATTTTAGACATTTTCTTACGAAGGATAAATCCGCTGGAACTAGTCTTAATAGAGTAGAGGAAGCACTCAAGGATTGCATATGCAGGGATTCCAATGTGGATAATATTAGATTTTCCGTTTCGCCAAGCATCCAATTCTGAAATTTCTATAGCTGCACTTCTAAGAAGCTCTTTCCCAATATCTTCAAAAGCTTTAAAGAAGCTATCCCATATCTGGTAAACATAAGAGAAACAGAAACAAATGATTAACACGAAAGCATTCAATGCTAATTTCTGCAGAAAAAAGCATTGAACCCTTACCTCAGCGGTCGTCCCCACATTAACTCTGTCAGCAGAAGCCCTTATAACTGATTCACCAACATGATCACCATGAAATTGTTCTTGGATTCTCATTACTGGAAGTGAAAGCAGTAAAGAATTGGTAGTAACGTGCTCACGGTATGTGGGTCTAGTTGGAAGAAAAAGAAGCAGAAATCAAACAGATTATATATTCTAAGCCGGTGAAATGCAAAATAGTAAAGCCAAGTTCTATATAAGTACCTAGGGAAGCAAGATCCTTCATGCAAGTAAAGCAAATCATTGGTGTACTCATCAAATATAGATACAGATGCGATCACATACAGCAATCCTCTCCTAGTAGAGCTTTCCTGATATGAAGAAAATTAAAAGTTTACTAGAAACATAACTGAAATAATAATTCAAGTAAGAAAGTTTTAATGAACTAAAGGAAAGAGCAAGATTTACCTGATATGCAATAACAGCAGCATAGCAACCAAAGCCAAAACTTGATAATATGCCTGCGAGAATTGCTAGCAGAACCACAATAGGCCATAAAAGAATCCAAAAACCAGCAAAGGGTACACAAACGGTTTCGAAAAACGGTCCTGCCCTTCCAATAAGATCTTGAATCAACCTATTCCATCCTTTGAAGAGTAATATTGGTGCTTTGTACAGAACTATTAAAGTAATAATTGGCAAATCAACCAAAATTCCTAGACTTGCTGCCAGAATGCAACCAGGTATCATACCAATCCTATAAAAATACCCAGAAAGAGTAAATACATCACTTAATGAGAGAGACTATTTCAAAATCCAAAAGTTTCAAACTTTTTGTACAATATCAACTAATACTTGCATTAAAGTAAAAGTTTAGTACTTGAGTTCAATGGGTTCCTCTTCATTTGATTTGAGCAGCTCATCCATCACTGAGAAGTATGAGTGAAAGGAAAAATCAGCGAAATCGCGGACTATGGTACAGGCTCCCCAAACACAAGTCCAAGTACCATCCTATTAAGGAAACAACAGAACAAAATGACCATCATAGGATACTGAAATGCAAGCAATTTTTGCAACTTCAATGTAGAAAAATCTACTGTAAAAACATTACCATAAAGCATCTAAAAAGCTTCATGCGAATCGGACTTTTCTTGCTGATAGCCTTAAATGTCTCCATTACAGGCCAAATGAAACCATACCCAGCACCCATAATTGCACTTCCAGCAATTCCAATAACAGTCCATATTGCTATTGGTATTGGAACTAGTAAAATCAAGAGGCATTTCATATATGGGCCAAATTTCTTTGTTCTGTTTCCATTTTTGAACGAACAGGAAGATATAAGAAAAGGGTTTGTTTTAGTTTCAATATAAAATGAAAATTTTATAACAAAATATCATAAATTTTAAAGATTTCATCTTTTTTTTTTTTTCTGACTATGAAATACAAATAAAAATCAAGAAAATTACTTGATTAAGCAGTAGATGCTCCAAGCAAGATGAAGTGGCCATAATCCAAGAACAATAATAGTATCTCCAAAAGCAATTACTAGAAATACAAAGGGACTGAAAATGGCACCTTTTATGATTCCAAGAACAAACAGAAGCACAAAAACTGGAAGAAAGAAAATAAAGTAGCAAAAATAGCTCAAGAATCCCTTTGGAATCTCCATTTTCACTTCTTCTAAACTTCACTGCATTTATAAAATGCAAAAATAAATCAAGATTTCTCAATTTATTTCCAAATGTAATTGTTTTAGACTATTTTTAGTTGCTCATAATGGGAAGCAAAAATCAGAATTTTATATATAATACATACAATACAAAGGATAGAATCTCTAGCCTGCAAGATATACAGAATAGTATTATGTCATTATAGTAGAACACAAGATGACGTCAGTGGATAATAAAATCTGTTGCTAGTACATATGAATTTACAGTCAAATTTCAATATTTGTTTGACACAAAGTTTAAAGATTGAATCTTTAATTAGCGAACTACAAATTAAAAAGAAAAGATTTTGAAAGTGAAGACACTCTTGTTAAAATTGAAAGCAATTTCAAATGGAACATGAAGTTGACACAAAGGAAGGACTAATTCAAGAATCATATTATGCTCAAAATCTCTGATTTATTTATTTCTTTATTTTGGCAATTATGCTCAAATTTGTCCCCGTCTCATCTCTCACCCTTGTTTAATTTATACATTTTCAAATTATGATTAGTACAAATTAACTTATTGTGGAGATGAACTTCTAGTAATTTGCATAGAAAGCCTTTTCTGTTAAAAATAACAGTTCAAAAAAAAAGAAGCTGTTCATCTTCTTCACAGTCTAGTCAAGAACATTCTCTCTATGAAAACAAAATTCAGGACGAGGAAAAATGCTATAACTTAATGTCCGGAGTATAAATTTCCCCTTCTCACTAACAAGAAAATATTCACATTTTCCAGGGTAAAAAGGACTGATCTTTGTCATCCCTAATACCAATGTTGAACAATCTCTAGCGCGCACCTTCTTGATCAGGTCTTCGCTTTTTTTTCGAATAATTTGGACCTGTACTACATTGCACAGAGTATCTTCTGAGGTTATAAACTCAAAAATCATCTCGTCCCCATATGCGACATGGTGCTTCTTGTGAAAATCAGGCCATCCATCACGCATCACGAGCCTACGACCAGTTTTGGAAAAGGGATTCACCGGCCATAACTTCCCCATCTCATCGCGAAGTTTAATGTTTTTCTGCATTCTAATGTTGTTTTTTCATCACTGACCTGTGAATATACTGCAACTAGCAATAGTTTCGTGAGAAGTACCCTATGCAGCAAAGGTTTGTGGAACCAGAGAACTAAAAGCAAGAAAAATCAGAACAGCCTAAAACCTTAGAGCTGAGAGTACCAAAGGAATTTAAATAGCTAAGCGAACATAACAATGGAGAAAGCCAACATAACGTTTAGTAATCTGTGAAATGAAAAACACAATTTCAACTGGAAATGCACCAGCATTTTGCAATTCTTAAAGATTTCAGATATTTTTTCTTGGTGATTCGTTGAATGAAACAATTAATAATTGCAACTTTGACCTTTTGCATTTTGGCAAAAACAAGCCATTTTGAGAGACCAACTTTTTTTTTTTGGAAAAAAAATTTCTTCTCTGATCTTCCTGTTTCAATTTCAGGTGCCCTTTCCACGAAGTTACAGTACATCGACATCTGCTGTTTTCCAATTCTCTCACTATTCATCATGCAAGCTCTCAGCTGAAGTCGAAAACCAACAGACAGACTGAAAGTGTATTAGTTAAATAATTTAAGGTCAACAACCAAAACCAGAGGACTTATGGCTGTGGCTTTAGGCAAGATAAACTAGTCAAGCAAAACCAACAACTGCTTAAATCATCACTGAAATAAAAACCACCAAATGTGTAACCAAAACTTGAAACTCATTTTGGTAAAACCAATTTGCATTCTTTTAGTCCTTAGTTAACAGATTTTGATTCAGTTAACAGCTTTTGAGTTATAAGAAAAACTTACCAATTCATATTGTGTTCATTGACTCATTAACACCACAAAGTGCGGATTTTTTGGTGCAACAAAGGATGCTGCTTTATTCATTTCTTTATCTTTTGTTACCGTAGCATGTCTCAATGCATATTGATTTCCTCCAGATGAACCTGCAACTTGTCCAAAATCGGAACTACTTCCTCTAGACCGACCTGTAAGACATTTTAAAGTTAGACAAAGGGAACAGATTTGAGAGACAACAAAAGAATAGAAAAAACCTTTTAACAACAGTAACAGATCAATCTTCTAGATCTTTCGGGTGCCATTTTTAAATACTTACGCTTGCAACTGCTAGTGGAACGAATCCTAGTCTCATCTTCTTCCTTCTCCTCCTTCACATGAGTGCTAAAAACCTTGTCAACCTTAGGTTCTCTCTTTTTCAATCCATTTCGATCAAATACTTTGACATAGAATCGAGTATTCCCATCGTACTCAAAAAGAAGGAAATCTGCATCGACTAATGAGTGATTATGCACAAATTCTTCCCAACCTTTACTAATAATCAAACCTCTTTTAGTCTTTTGTAACTCAACATCCCAAATCTTTCCAGTATAATCTTTAAGAGTAGCTTTTGGAGGAACAGTTTGATTCACTTCAAGAACAAAGGATGTTGGAAAACTCTAAAACACAGAAAAATAATTAAAATTTATTAGGATAAATATGATTAAGCTACAAAATAACTAATTCAAACATACCAAGAACGATGTAACATTGAAAAACAAACAGTATACAAAACTAAAATCAACATCAACCGTGGAAGTGAAGCTCAATTGAATTGAAATATGAGAAATGCAACAAAAAACCAGATTTCTAACTAAACCATCAAATCGACACTTATCTGATGATAATTACCTCATTTAGGAAAAGAGTAAATTAATGTTAGAGACCAGAATGTTGTAATTTTTCAAATAACTAAACTAAAAATTGAATAAACAAATACTGTTATACATTGTACTTTACTTTAGATCAAAGCTCACACTTTTTTCACAAGAACTAAACCCTGTCACATATGATCCTTCTCTCATGAACAAATTTCAGTGTTTCGATTCAAAAACAACTTATAAGTGGAAATCATACAGTAAATGTTCTTTATTTTTTTTTTCCAAAAATTAATGTATAAATATACAAAAAAAGGCCAAAAGAAAGCGAAAGAGGGAAAACCAGTTTAGTAGAGCTGCAACTGGAGAGGAAAACTTTGAAGAACTCAATGGAAGATTGGAACTTTCTGCAAGATTTCACCATATTAATCAAAACCCTAATTTGGGTTTCCAAAAATTCTTCGGCCTGCAAAACAAAAATACATCAATTTTGATTTTAATTTCAAATGTATAGAGATTTCTACTCCTTAGTGATAATGTGTTACTGGGGCTAAAACAGGAAACTACACCAGCCTAATTGCCACGTGGCATCACTTTTTCAAAAAACAAATTTCCTTCCAAATTAGACTTCCGCTTATGTCTCCCATCTGTTCCAATCCCAAATCAGAATTCAAACCAGAAGAAGAAGACTGATGTTAGCGCCGGCGACCGACGACATGCTTCCGCCACAGTCTTCTCCGACTAATTCCTCCGTTTCCTCCTCCGATCTCGACACTGAGGTAACAATAGAATTAATTTTCTGATTTAATTACTTTTAATTTGATTTAATTTTTTCAATTTTGATGCATTGCAGTCCACGGGATCTTTCTTCCATGATAGAAGCACTACTTTAGGCACTTTAATGGGAGTCACTTTTACTTTCCGAGCTCCTTCTCAGTCGCGTGACATTCACGCGATCGACTCTGCTGCTGCAGCTGCCACCGCGTCTTCATCTGGCTCCCGCGCTAATCGGACCATCAAGAGCAAGAAAAATAGAAGAGCTCCGGTAGAGCTTGTACGGCGGAGAAAATGGTGGAGGCTTTGCAGTGATACAACCGGAGCTAAACCAGCATCTTTGGGTGAGTTTCTTGAAGTTGAACGGAGATTTGGAGATGCAGCGTTGTACGGTAATGCAGCGGCGGAACTTGAAGGTGTGATGATGGCGCAACCGAGGAATGGTGGCGTTGATGGACGGGTTCTGTTTGCTGCCGGAAGAGTTTTGCCTCCGGCAGATGTGGAAGTTGATGATGATGATGGAGCATCAACGGCTGGGATTCTGTCCAGATGTCCAGTTTCATTAACTGGGATTTGCAATAGAGGAGTTGGATAAATTATTTATTTCTATAATTATTATTTAATTAGTGAAATTGGAATTTCCTTCAATTTATTTATTTTAAAATATTTTGTTTTTGTCTGTAACTACTGGACAAATGTATTTTTAGCAAAATAATTTATTGCATGGGATTATTTTCAATTTAATCCATTGTGAAATTGTCCCCACTAATAATATTGAGACAATATTATAATTTTATGGCCTAAAATGATCCAAATCTTTATATCATATCAAATTTATGTTGTTTTGTTCTGATTCCTAGTTCTGATCCGTACCAGAATGCTGTATGTTGTTTTAGTTCCGATCCCTACCAGAATGTTGTTTTGGTTTCGATTCTTTGTCAAGAACCGTCCTAGAATGTTGTATTGGTTCCAATTGATACCAAAATGTTGTTTTAGTTCCGATTCCTTGTCAAGAATAGTTTTAGTTCCGATCCATACCAAAATGTTGTTTTGGTTCCGATTCATTGTCAAGAACTGTACCAGAATGTTGTTTTGATTCCGATTCTTTGTCAAGAACCGTACTAGAATGTTGTTTTGATTCCGATTCCTTGTCAAGAATCGTACCAGAATAAAACCGCACATCCTACCGAAAATTCTATCGGAAGCCTTTTTTTTTAATTTCATTCGAGTTTTAACTATATTAATAATAATAATAAAATTGCACTAAATAATAATTGTTCAACCTTTGAACTATTTATGTTGCATACCAAAATGAAATATGGAATCTTGGAAGTTGGAATTTGATTGTGTGCCCAAAAAAAAGGAGACAAACAGATAGATACATCTTTGTTCTACCGGAAAAGATCTGAGTCTCCTGAACTCGACAATGTGAAAACCAGAAAAAGTAATAGCAAACTTAATACACATTTTAATCATCATGTCTAAAAAGGAAAACATTCAAGGAGGACTCCATGCTCGATCAGCTCGGAGACACAAACATCTTCACAAAAGCATCCTTTTTCTGCATCCTTTCATCCAAAATTCCTACATGAATTCATTTGAAAACGAACTATGGTGATGGGGGGAAGGGTGAATGACTTTAACATATAGATAAGAGCTCAAATAGTTATAAGAACATCGTTAAAATGAGGAAAGAGTTGGAAGAAAGAACACACCAAATTCTGCATCGGAAGATCATGGAGATGCATTCTAATCATCGAGTCTGAAAATGCATACATTCAGAACTCCTCTCTCAATCAGCTTGAAAACACAAACATCACCTTGCTTCAAAGAGTTTTCCCTTCCAAATACAGACAAACCAGAAGTAAACCTGGTATATTTATTTTCATCATATAGTATCAATCTCACAGGCCAATTTCTATCAGCAACTTGAAATGTCAAATCATTCACTTTCTTTCCGAAATACTGACGGCTGAAGCCGAAGGGTGCCCACTGCGAAACATCATAGTTTAATGATTAGTACTGTGTGTGTATGTGTCTGTATATTGTTGATGTGTTGAAAGATGTACCATAGTTAAACCATTTTTCCTATATCGTACAACAGACTTGAAGGATGGATAATCAGATTCAGATATGCATCTGTTTGCAGCTTCAAGAGCTTGAGAAGCTTTCTTTTCGTGCATCCTTTTATTGAACTTTCCTACATGAAATCAAATACAGAAGTATGAAAAAGTTTTTCTATCTTTCCATAAACTGCTTCGGTGAATGTTTCGATTCTCAGATTGCAAAATGAACTTCACTTGAACAAGAACAACCATGGTGCTTCACTTCATTATCCAGTTTAAAATGATATATTTATAAGAACATCAGCAAAAATATGAAAGAGAGCAAAATATACCTCTAAATTCTTTCTTGGAAGAAGATGGGAAATCATGATTTCTAACATTTCCAAGCAGAGATTTTGATGCTGCACTATTAGCCGTTTTATTAGTTGGAGCAGTTCTCATCTTCTTATGCAGCGGACTTAGAGGTTCCTCTCCTCCTTCCAGATTTGCAGATGGATAATCCAATATTTCAACACTATTATTGTCATCATTTTCTTCTGAAAATGCATCATTATCACTGCATCTGAAAATGCATACATTCAAAACTCCACTCTCAATCAGCTCAAAAACACAAACATCACCTTGCTTCAAAGAATTTTCCGTTGCAAATACAGGCAAACCAGAAGTAAAGCTGGTAAATCTTTTTTTATGATATACTAACAATCTCACAGGCCAATTTCTATCGGCAATTCGAAATGTCAAATCATTCACTTTCTTCCTGAAATACCGACAGCTGAAGCCAACCGGTGCACTCTGCAAAACATAATAGTTAAAGGATTAGTACAGTGCGTGTGTGCACATGTGTGTGTATGTGTGTGTGTGTGTGTGTATTGTTGAAGTGTAGAAAGATGTACCATATTTAAAACATTTTTCCGACAATGTACAAGAGACTTGAAGGATGGATATTCAGATTCAGATATGTGTTTATTTGCAGCTTCAAGAGCCAGAGAAGCTTTCCTTTTGTGCATCCTTTTATTGAAATTTCCTACATGAAGTCAAATAAAGAAACAATGCTTAATTGTTTCTTTCTTGTCATAAACTGCTTCAGTTGAAGTTTCGATTCTCAGATTGCAAAATGATCTACACTTAAACAAGTACAACCATAGTGCTTCACTTCATTATCCAGTTAAAAATGATATACATATTTATAAGAACATCAGAAAGATTGTGAAAAACGTCAAAATATACCTCTAAATTCTTTCTTGACAGAAGATGGGGCTTCAAGATTTCTAAAATTTTCAAGCAAAGATTTTGATGCTGCAGTATTTGCTGTTTTATTAGTTGGAACAGTTTTCCTCTTCTTACGCAATGGAGGACTTGAAGGTTCCTGTCCATCAAGATTCTGCTCTGATGTACTGATCGGTCTGGATGGGTAATCTATCTCTGTTGCACTCTTATCAAATATGAGTACATGAAAATGACAAGGTTGCTCAAACTTGAAAAGTAACAAGTGTCCATGAGCTAAATGATGATACTTCGCAAATTCTTGCCAACCGTTTTCTAAGCAAACTTCACCATCACGATTCGACAATTCTACTTGCCATGTAGCTCCACTAGGTACCTCGAGTGTAACTAGATTTGATAAGCCATTCCCATACTTTGCAATAAACTTCTTCGGAAAACTCTGTTTAATGCATGCAAGAAAAATCGTTAGAACACAGAAAAATGAAATACACAAGCCAAAACATTCGAAATTTTACCGTGCTATCGTATTAATATACGATCCTTTTCCGGTGAAGCACATACTTGTACATGAATACAATTTTTTGAAACAAACATTAAAGTCCCTACTCACTCCTATGATCACCATTTGGCTAAGTACAGATTTATAAAAATAAAATAAAATTTCTTGAAAAGAGTTTATATTTTCTTAAATGAACTTCTGGGCTAACTACTAACATAATCAAATGAGATTTAAAAGTACTAACAATGATAACCCATCAAGAGTTCTGCCATTTTTAACTGAATTTAAGAAATTTAATGTTCACAAGCAGAAAATAACGACAGAAGTTTCTCCCATTTTGCAACCAGCAAAAAAAAGAGATCAAAGGAAACCTAACTTTAGAAAACACAACTAGAAATCCAAAAGAAAATGAATTCCCTTTATAGCTATTTAAGGAAAAAAAAGTTCTTTCACCATTATTATTGCAGTAACATGCTGTATGATCATAAATAAAGATAGCAAGAACAAATTACAAGGAACCATCAACAACAAAAGAACACAATTGAGAAATAAACTTTGAATTTAGAAGATTAACAAGAGAGAAAAAAATGAAGTAAATAATACAAGACAGAAATGCTTACAAGTCTTCCATGGCGGATAGGCTCATGAAGAATTATCTTGAAAAAATGTGGTGACTTTTCCATAGTTGCTTCCCTTCAAGAATACTAGGAGGGTTCAATTCAAGAAACTAGGAAAAAGCCATTAAAGTCTCTTCTTTGATAGTCTGATTCTGTGAAAGCTACCTTAATAACTTGGGGTTTAAACTTTAATGGCTTTAATTGCCAACAGTCTTCATAACTGATAAAAGGACAAAAACCAGAGCAGAGCCAATGCCCTCATGAGGGTTCAATTCAAGAAACAAGGAATAAGCCATTAAAGTCTCTTCTTTCATAGTCTGATTCTGCGAGAGTTACCCTGCTAACTTGGGTTTAAACTTTAATGGCTTTACTTGCCACCAGTCTTCATAACTGATAAAAGGACAAAAACCAGAGCAGAGCCAATGTCGTCATACCACGTGGAAACAAGCAGTTTGGCCGGCCTTGTTAATTTTGCTCAGCAAAATAGTAACAAACTAAACCAGTTCTCAAGCTTAGCTCTAGTTATACTATATTGTTTTTAGATGAGTTTAAAATTTAAATTAAACTTTAATTTAATTGATTTAGAAAAAACCAGTACTGGTACTATTTTTAGCAAACTTGAAATTCTGGATTTAAGCTAAGCAGATAAATGTGATATAAAGTTAAGAATTTTGATAAATTATTTTATTCATGATAAAAATTTAAAAAAAAAAAAAAATGTTTGGGAGTTTAACATAAAACAGAAAGAAAAAAAGAAAGAAACGTTTTTTATATAATCAAGACACACACCCCCTAAAACTTGGCTCTGAATACACCATTAAATAACTCTAGAGGTTTTTCAACTACACGAAAAATAATAAAATTACACTCAACATTTGAACTATTTACATTACATCTCTAAACTAAATCCACTGAGTCTGGAATCTTGGAATTTTGGTTATGTGCCCGAAGAAAACGACAGATAGATACATACATGTTGATTCTGCATAAAAAAAGATCTGAGTTTCCTGAAATCTCTAACTAATATATGTACAACTACAATGAAAAACTAGAAGATGTAACAGCAAACTTACTAGACGTTCAACCATCACATCTAAAAATGCATACATTCAGGACTCCAGGCTCGATCAGCTCAAAAACACAAACATCGCGTCCCTTGAGAGAATTTTCCTTTGCAAATGCGCTCCAACCACCACCAATATGAGCAAAACGCCCACCATATCTAAGCAATCTCAGAGACCAACTTCTACGACGAACTTGAAATCTCAGTACCTTACCATTCTTAAGATACTTACGAAAGAAGGTGGATGGGATATACTGCACAAAAACAAAAACATCACCGTTTAAATTCTAGTGCGATAAATCTATTCCTTGTTATAATTAACAACATAACGTCATTCGTTTTAGTTTAAAGAAGATATTGTAAAATGTACCACATGGTTGTTGCGGACAGGAACAGCGGACATGAAAGATGGATACTCTGATACGTACTTAGTTGCAGCGTCAAGTGCCCGAGAAGGAGCTAGAGTTAAAGGCGTGGTAGCCTCTGCAAAAGAATCCTGTTTGTGCAACCTTTTTTCCAAATTTCCTACACCAACTCATTAAATAAAGTATGAAAAATTGTTTCTTTTCATAGATTTCTCCAGCAAAAAATTGGATGCTCAGATTGCAAAATGATTTTCACTTGAAAAACTAGGGTAGTGCATGACTAACATCTACAATAGATGAGAGCTCAAATAGTTATAAGAATATCGCTAACATTATGAAAGAGGTGGAAA
>CATIWJ010501772.1:0-14340 GCA_949640765.1 Croton laevigatus | reverse complement strand
CAACCAAGAACTAAAGAAAATAACAAATAAACAGAAAATAGAACTAGAAAACCAAATCAAACCTCTGCTCCTATGAAGAAACTAAGAACCCATGAAATTTCAGCAGAGAGCTGAGCTCTCTCCTCTGTTTTCCAGCCCCTGCTGGGCGTGCTTGATGTGTGTTTCTGGTTTCTGTTCTTCCTTTTATCTTCATCCCATGCAGCCCTCTCTCTTCAAACAATTAATTTCCAGCCCCCTTTTCTCTGCCCAAGATGCACGCCTATTATCTCTTGTTGCCACTTGAAGAATATAACTTTATTGAGACAGCCCAACCATCATCTTGAACCCCTCTTCTCTTGTTGCACGTGCTCTTCTTTTCTTGCAATAAATCCATTTCCAACAGCCCATATCTTTGCAGCTCCCTTAGGCAAAAACGCAGCTTTGCTTTGAGTTTTGGGCAAATCTTTATTTCAATCCCTATATTCTGCTTTAATGGCCAAAACACCCTTGTACTCTTAATTTCTTCACGGCAACTTTTCTCTCTTTGCTAATTCTGCCCATTTTTGTTACCTTTTGCAATATTTCCATTAAAACCTACAAAAATCAACATTTATATGATAAGTGCTACAAATGTGAATTATTAATTAATTATAAGTAAGATTACATAATAATTATCTATAAAAATATATGCAAATTTAGCACTTATCACAAATATAAAAATATTTTTATATATGAATATTTACATACTAACTATTTTGTGTTTTCTATTTTTTTAATTTTTTTTATTTTATAAGTAGAAAAAAAAAGTAAGATGATATTAAAGAAAATAAAAAAAAATTGTCATTTACTTAATTTTTAAAAAAAAATTGCAATTTACTTAACTGTAAATTTCAAAAGTTATTATTTATTAACTCCCCTTATATTTTTTGTTAATAGTCAACAACATATTATTTATTATCCCCTTATATTTTTTTTTTTGTTAATAGTCAACAACATATTATTTATTATTTATTTATAAGACGTGCATATTTTAATGGAAATGTACCGTAAATATATGTTAATTACAAGATAACTATAATTCGTAAGAATTTATATTTTTTTTTTTTAGTAGGGTAGATGGAATACGGACCCATTCATTGTTTGGGAGTGTTTCAGTCCTCCCCAGTCTTTAATTTTTTTATTAAAATTTTTTAATCTTCCATTTTAATGTAAGAGCATTTTCAATACTAATATAATTTATAAATTGTTCCAATTTAATCATCACATAATAAAATCAATTTCTTTTCCAATGGTAAGTCTATTTGAATGTGATGAATCAATATGCATTTTTTTTTTTTTTTGCTTTTAGTTACACCCAAGGTTTGAACCCATGACTTTTTTTGATCTTTGGTGACTTACCTCACCACCAGGCCAACCCCTTGGTTGAATCAATATGCATTGGCTAGCATTTTTTTAGGGTGATTTAGCATTAGTAATATAGCACATTATTACTTTATTATAAAAAAAATAGCACATAACTTTAAACATTGAAGAAATAGCCCTTTTTGTCGAGATAAGACAGAAAATTTAATATTCCAAAGCTACCCCTTTAGTCAAAATTATTATAATTGATTTTTCAGAATTTAAAAATTACCATATCTGTTAATGACATTCAATATGATTTTGTCGCATAGATCAAACACACAAAACTGAGAAACTATTTCATATTATTTTTTGCAATATATACAAACAAAAGCCATCTATGTTACTAAATTTTGAGAACAGCCCTTAGCATGACCCACTTGGTCATGAAGACGTTATCCATTCATCAATGAATCAATATCTGGCTCTACGTCTATCCCTTTGTGAATCACCTAGTCGAAGACCAAGTTTGATGATTTTCCCAAAAAGAACGAATAGCCAAAATCGACATGATTCAAGTGGCAAAATCATCAAACAGTGAGCACTTTTGTTTACAGTGTTCCTATTAAGAATAAGAGAATGAAATAGATGCATTGCGAGTCAATTACCTATAAGATGACAGTCCCAAAGTCTAGTAATATTAGCTGAAGGGAAATTCTCTTCAAAGCAGCACTGAATCAAAGAAATGAAAACATTTTATCAGTTACATTGTTAGACTGCTTCTTCCATGGAAGTCAAATTCAAATCAAACGTGCTTTTTATTTATTGGCATTTAGTTCTTAAACTTTTATTTTTACAAAAATTAGGCCTTTATTGTAATTGAAGGCACGCAGAAAACTAAAATACTCATTATTTATAATAGATCCAAATAAACAAAATGTAGCATATAAATCTCAATTCTAGTTTAAAGTTAAAATAAACCAAAATTGAAGTTCAATGGCACAATTTTGAGAAATGAAAAATAAAAGAGTGTAATTGACATGAACATATAAATTTTAGGTCTTAATTAATATTGTTTGTGGAAATTATGTCTGAAGACTTGACTTGCCAAGTCTAAATAGTATCATAATTTTGGGGGACGATAGAGATTGGTCTTCTTTTTGAATTGTAATCACCAAATTTTAACAAAAATTTATTGATAGCTCAAATATCTTTCTGAATTGAACTCCACATTCTAATTTTAAGTCCTACGTTGTGACAACATGAAACCCCTTTTTTAGTTAGTGTTCATATTCACACTACATTATTTATTTTTAGTTAAAAAATTTAAATAAGTTAATTATATTATTTTTAAATAAATTCTTCCCATTCATGTCAGTATGTTGCAAGTATTTTATATGTTTTAAGTTGATTTTTTTATTTTAAATTTATTAATAATTTATTTTCTTAATCTCTTTATTATTATTGTGTGTATATCTAGCCATAATATATTTTTGAAATAAATTATTATATTGCAAATTTTAGATTAAATTATATATCATCAAAGTAACTTGTTTCACCCATAAATTGAATTTGGGGTTTGATTTAATTTTTTCCGGTTTGATTTGATTAAGTTTTGAGTTTAAATTGTAATGTTTTTTTCACTTTAAATTGAACGACGGAAGTATAATTGTTTCTGTGCTTAGGTAATATGGGTTGAGGAAATTATTTTTTCTGCTTAATTATTTGTACTTCTTGAACCCGAAGACGGAGCAGCAAAACAAGTCTGAAGACTTGACGTGCCAACTCTAAAACGTATCATATGGTTTCAATTTTACTTTTCCAACTTGACTTGCAATGCAAAATAAAAACAGGAAATGATTACTTAAACATAATAAATAGGAAATTACTTTTTAATACAAATGAAAAATACAAAGAATTAATGGATGTTCCATCTTCAAAGCTCTCTCCCTCAAATAAAACCAAAGAGAGCTTTCAATTAGTGTTCATATCACACTATATTAATTTAAATAAGTTAATTGTATTATTTTTATAATTCATCTTATATGTTAGGTTCTAATTAAACCGTCCAAATTTAGTATTCGAAAATAGGACAAAGGCATAATCAAATGAAGTTAGAGAAAACTTGTATTACAAATTGAAAATGATGTATCTTTCATCCAATAAATTGAAAATGATGTATTGTACGAAATTGATTTGGACTTACTAAGCTTATCGATATTGATAAATTAGTACTAATCGATTAGCTTAGTTCTTATTAATTTTGTTTGTAATTATATTTTTAGTTGATATGGGTTTTTAATAATTAATAAAAATAATTATTTTCTGACAAAAAAAAAGTGCTTGAATTTTTATTTATTGACATTTAGTTGTTCAAGTTTTGTTTTTATAAAAGTTAGGTCTTTATGTTACTGAAGACATGCACAAAATCAAAATCACTCATTATTTGTAATCTACGCAACAATAACATAAATCTCAATTCCAGACCAAAGTCAAATTAAAATACATAAAAAAAAAATTAAAGGTTTAATTTAAGAAAAATTAAAGTTAAATGGCTTCATTTTGACAAATGAAAAGTTAAAGAGTCTAATAGACATAAACATATAAATTTTAGGTCTTAATTAATATGCTTTGCGGAAATTATGTACTACCTCCAATTTTTTCATTTCTTTACACCCTAAAAACACAAATACCAATACAACCCTACTTTTCACTAATACCAATACAAAATTATAATAAACAATTATCAACCCTTTACAACTCTTATTTTTTCACCAATACCAATACAGAAATAATAATAAACAATTAAACATACTTACCCAAAAAGGAAACGTAAACAATTAAAAAAATTTTCGAAAAACAGAAACGTAAGCAATTGAAAAAACTGGAGGTAGTATATTTATACTTTTTGCACCCAAAGATGGAGCAAAACAAGACTTGACTTGCCATGTCCGAAAAGTATCGTAATTTTTGCATTGCTTAGTACGGTAGAGATGGTCCATAATTTTTCCTAGAAATGTGTACATCTTCTCTTTCTTTCTTCTTCTTCATATTTTTTTCTACATTCTGGGTCCTAGGAGTATCTGACACAGTTAGATTACACGGTAAATGTTGTTGGGGTGAGTCACCCATGATTCAGCCCCCACTTGCTTTTTTTTTAATATTTTATTTTCAAATCAAATCATCAATTATTTAATCTCAATATTACTTTTAGTGAGTTACATTTTACAGATTTAATTTCGTATTGTAAATATTACACAAAATAATTAAAATTACTAAATTTGACAGTTCTAATTATTTTATATGATTTTTATAATAAAAAGTCAAAAATGCAAACTGTGACATTCTAAACCTGATCTCGGAACTGAGTGCAAATAATTTATAATTTGATTTAAAATAAAAGGGGGAAAAAAAATAAGTATGGGCCGATCCATGGGGTGGCCTCTCCACCTATCCTCACTCTAGATTAAATCACTATAGCAAGTAGCACTATAAACATGCTAAACCGTTTGTAAACTATCAATTAGAATGAAAAAATTATGGATATGAGCTGATGGAATCAGCAAGTGTTTCAGATTACTAATTGCTATTAACTGTTGATTTTAAAACTTACCAAACATCAATCACTATAAGCTGCAAATATGAAACACTTAAACCAAACAACCTCTAAATAATCCTATTGGCAATTCGCTGCTTGAACATAGGAAAACAAGTCAAAGGTACCAAGAGCATTATTTTCAAATCAAAGTTAGGGTATGCTTGTATTACAAATTGGAGAAGTTAGGGAACTGTAGATGAAAACTAGGAGTCCTAGGAGCCAAAAATTATGCATTAAGTGCCTATTGTTTATTTATTGATATTAAGTTCTTCAACCTTTATTTTTATCAAGTTAGGCCTTTATGTAATGGAAGACATACAGAAAATCAAACATCACTAACTATTTGTAATAGACCCAACAATAATAATGTATAGCATACAGTTAAGTCTGAAGACTTAACTTTTTTTTTTTTAATTTTTCTTTTTTTAACGTGTCTGGAAGACTTATAAAAATGAACAGCAAGTCTGAACATGGACTTGGAAACAACTGTTTGATCCCTTTATTTTTTATTCTACCATCTTATTACTTTTTTTTTTTTAATTTACAATTTTCTTTAGTTTAGCCCGGATTAGTTAACTATTTGTGTCATAGATAATTAATGGCCGTTCGTTAACTGTTAGTTGAAGGAATCCTTAATTGATTAGCTTTTGACTATCTATCAGTTGTTTGATTGAAAAACTTACCAAATGCCTAAAATAGTGATAGTATAAAATTGTTTTCAAATGCACAAACAAATTGAGACGAATGCCCCTTTAATTGTACGGATAATGATTTAGTTGGTGAAATATGGACACATTGTGTGATTTAGTTGAGGAAAAGAAATTTTCAATGTCCTTCTGATGGATATTGAAACCCCAAAAAATAAAATACCTTGTAAAAAAGACTTGTATACAGAAATGAGCGGGATTGATCCCACAAAAATTGGTGAGGTTTATTTCTAAAGTACTAAAATAAATACAACCAAAAGTAAATAAAATTGAAAAAAACACACCAGCAGACTAAAATTGAAAGCAATGAAAAGCAAATACAACCAAAGATATAATTTTCGGTATGAAATTCTTGTGTCTGATTATTCACTCAAAGATAATAATTCCAAATCAAAGACAAGTTATAGCCAAAGAAAACATTCTCTCAACCAATCTTTATGTATTAATAGATTATTAAGATACGATTTAGTAATAACTTTTAACTAACAAATAACCTTAAGTACGAAAAAGGATTTAATTTGTCAATTGCAATGAACACTAAAACGACTTTGTCCTAGTTAACAAACTCTATTAGAATTTATTTAAACTAGATCATGCAATTACTTAATATAACCGAAGAGCCTGGTCACAATCAAGTTATACTAATCGTTACTTGCATCAATTCAACTAAACAATTATAGATTTAATTTCATTGACTAACTATATGCTATTAATTAATCAACTGACTAAATCAATCAACTAATAAAATACATTAAGAATGGAGTTTCCCAGTAGGCTGTAGTAAAAGCATGAATGTAATAGAAAATAAAGAGTAAAGATAAAGAGCATTGAGATTTCCCAAACTTGAAGAAAATTAACTTCGAATTAACCCTTAACTGAAGGGAAGAGTTTAGTCTCTAATGGCTATAGAGAAAATAAGAACAAACACTAAAAACATATTAGGGAGGAGGCTATCCAAGAAGGTCTTACAAAGGATCTAAAAAACACTTATATATTGTCTAAAATTAAGGCATATAATAATATAACAAAAGTACCTAATAAAACATATTTAATTCTTCTTCTGAGGCTGTAATTTAAGCTTGTAAGCTTCCATACCTATTTAAATACTGCACCCACAACCAGATCCATAGTCAGCCAAGGGAACAATCGCCCACAATTAGTAGAGAGGTTGCCCTATGCATCCTCTAAAGCGACCTTTCAATCTACAAAGCCCAAAGCATCAATTATAATCATTTATCTAGCTGACCAACTAATTTCAGCCTGTCAATCTCTATTTGCTCATTAGTTTTACCAAAGGCTAAGTCTAGCAGCGTAAATTAATCATGTTTATCGTGAATTAAATAAGGTTGCCGATTGTTTAGCCCATTTTGGCCATTTGTTGCCTTATGGCCTTCATATATTTCATGCTGCCCCAAGTTGTTCATCTCCTACTATTATATGATGTTAACAAAATTAATAGAAACCGATTAGTTTAGTTAGTGAAGGAATCCCACATCGGATAGGAGTAGGGCCTTAAAAAGATTTATAAGGCTAGACAATCATTACCTGTTAATTCGGATTTTCAGGTGAGTTAGGCCCAGATTCTTAACATGGTATCAGAGCCTGTCCTCTCTACTGATGTCGGGACAATGGTCTGAAATGGACGACGATGGCCCGAAATGGGCGGGCCGTGGTGGGCCTCTACACCCGAAATGGTTGACCTCCTGCAGAGAAACTGCCGATGTCACGCTCCAGATGAATCTGGGCGTGAGGGGGTGTGAAAGAATCCCTCATCGGAAAGGAGTAGGGTCTTAATAAGATTTATAAAGTTGGGCAATCCTCACTTGTCAACTCAGGCCCTCTTCACCGATGTCGGGACAATGGTCCGAAATGGACGATGATGGCCCGAAATGGGCGGGCCGTGGTGGGCCTCTTAACAGTTAGTTTACACGTTTAAGTTATGTCAGTTTCTAATAATTAATAAACAAATAATTCTTTGCAGGCGAAAAAAAAAGTGCTAAATTTTTTATTTATTGGCATTTAGTTCTTTAACTTTTATTTTTATAAAAATTAGGCCTTTATATATAATTGAAGGCACCCATAAAATCAAGATACTCATTATTTGTAATAGACCCAAATAATTTGTTTCCATCGGTGAAACAATTGGAAAATGATTGGGTTCAGTAAATTCTAAAATGGTACGTGACCTAAAGAGGAAGACATTGAAATTTCACTTAAGTCATTGTCTAAAAAATTTCACCTTGGTCCCTAAATTGCACAAGGTGCTTATTTGTTTTAGAAATTTAAAAGTCAGATGTTAAATTGTGCACAAGCAATCATTAAACATTAGGGAACAATTATATAATAAACCGTTTATTTTTACCCTACACTTGAAACAGTGTTTGTAAAATTTCTTATTTATTATAATATCATACTTAGTTTTTGCTGGTTGAGTTCCTTAAAACACGTCACAATAAAGAAGTTGTGACATTCAATTAGTCCTAAAAAATGTCACTAACTGTAAAACAAAAGATAAAGTCACAATTTTTTGTTTTATCAACTTTATCCTTAATTTTTATTTAAAAAAAACTTATTTCTATTTAAATGCCCCACGCTTTACTATAGAATAATATATTTATGGAAAAGCAAATGTCATATTATGATATATTTTGAGGAATGGAGTAAACACTTAGTGAAAAGTTTGGTAACGATCCAAGTCTCGAATTCGAAAATTCAAGACTATTGATTTTCTCTTTTTGTTGTTTTTTATAAATTAGCAGTTGGATTATTTGCACCGAGTCCCGATACTGAAAGCATAAGTCACAGTTTCGAAAATTTAGTTCTATGTTATAATTTTAAAAAAAAATTGTACCCTATAATTTATAATTATATATAATTTATAATATATGAGTCAATCTATTTTTCAAAATTGCGATCTGTCTTTTAACTTGACACTCAATAAAAACAATCCAACTGCACATAAATATTGTTTAGATGTCGGTAAGATCTAAATTTTATCGTATTTTATTCAGTTCAAATTGTTTATAGTCCTAATTTCTTCTTCTTTTTTTTTTTTTTTTTTGAGGGAAATAGTCCTAGAGTTTACTAATAATAGAATGCAAAAAATTCAAAATTTGCAGTTTTTAAGAGTATCCAAAATTTCTTGGGATGATCTCATCTTTACGGAATTCAATCCAACCCAAAGACGAAGACAAACGAGTCTAAAGAAGACTGACTTGTGAAGTCTGTAAAGTATCATATTCAAAGTCTTCCACTAATGAAGAAGACTGACTTGCGAGTCTGTAAAGTATTATATTCAAAGTCTTCCCACTAATGAAGAAGACTGACTTGCGAGTCTGCAAAGTATTATATTCAAAGTCTTCCACTAATGAAGAAGACTGACTTTCGAACATTACTTTATGACTTGCAATCTGAACTATAACTATTACTAGAGAATAAAACTTACGGAGAAATACTTTCGGGTCCTGTGTTTTATGTTAATATATATATATATTTGGGCTCTAAGTTTTATCAAATATACAAAGGAGTCCTCCTTGCTTTCCTTATAAGGCCCTCCTATCTATTTTACTACAATTTGTCTTGGTTGGAAAAATTACAATTTGGTACTTTTAAGAAGACGACCAAATTTCATTTGACCTCCAACTTATAAAAAAAAAATGTAATTTAGTTCTAATTTTATTTAATTTGTTTAATAAATTTTAATTAATTAATTTTAATCATATTTTAATAATTGAAATACAATAATTAATTAAAATATAATATACTTTTTATTTTATAAACTTATATATATATAATGAAATCTAGCCTAACTCATAAGCCATGAAAAGCTGACATGTGGATTTTATCTTAAAACTGAATTCCTAACCAAACAACTAGAAATTGACACAAGTATTTTGTTTTAAAATAAAATTATTGTCTTAAAAGAATTATTTAGATTGTCTTAATTGTAAATTAGTATAATACTAAATTAATATTTTTAAATGATAATTCTAATTCTATCCTAATCAAAATTCTATCCCAATTTATAACTAATTTTCAAAAATTAAACACAGATTCTTAAATTCTATCCTAATGTATAATTAAAATATCACATTTTAATTTCTATATATATATATATATATATATATATAAACATGTACGTAGTTTTAAATTGTTTGAAATGCACATGATCATCAGGTTTTAATTTTTTTAGTTGAAATATATTTTTTTTAAAAAATATAAGTTTTAATAACTAAGTAATAACTATTGAATAACTATATTAAAATCTACCTTATAAGTACATAAGTAAATTTTCCGTTTCACTCCGCTCTACTTTTTATCCAATTTCTTTCTCTCTAATATTTCACCATGGAATCATTAAAATTGTTTGAAAATCGTACTGTAATTAGTAAAGTAGTATTTTTTTTTTCTTTTTTTTTCTTATCATTATTTTTATATTGTTGGTTTTTATTAATGCGTTTTTTTATTTTGCAGTTTGATTGCATTGCTGATGTGAAATCAACTAAGCTAATTTTGAACCTAAAAGTTTTTATGTGCAGATTTGACGAATATCAAATGTATTTTTTATTCCTTTTAATTACTAATTTTGAATTTTTATGCGAAATAATAAATTATGTTTTTATGAAATATATTTACAGGAAGATCATGTTCATACTTGAGTCGAAAAAAATAAGATATGGTATTCATGTTATGATAGAGATTTGATTTCCGTTGCTCGATTTTCTCTTGAATTTCTTCCTTTTGTTTTTGATCCATCACAATCTTAAATTACTTTTCTAGCCCAAATCCCCAATTATTTTTCTAGCCAAATATAAAATTTCAGAACCATCTTTCTAATCTTAGATTATTGCAATAGTGTTTTTTGGTTGTTTTGGCCGGTAAGGATAGTAATGACGTGTTAGATACCAGTCAATCGATATAATAACCTTAATGATGATGAAGATTCTTCTATTGGTGAATGGTGGCTATTTTTTTGGTCTATAGACCTTGAAGATTTTATAACCACCTCTTGAAAATTCTTATAATTGATTTTTTTTCTTAATTTATTTTTTCTAATCATATTTTCCTTTTTGGATATATTGATGAGTTGAATAGAATTTTTAGTATTTCTTGATGTTTTTGATTTTCTATAGATTTTCTATAGCACTTTATTATATTTTTGATGAACTACAAAATTTATTAATGTATTATATTTTTGTTTGCCCTCTGTTAACGACATTGACTAATGTGGCCAATAAAGAACATCATTTTAATGATAAAATAATACTCGGATTGTAACAAAACCCATTAACTTTATTTTATTTTGATGTGATTCATCAAACTTAAATTTTACTGTCATTTTAAAAATAATATCAAGCAAATTAAACTAAATCAAACCCATTTATGTACAAAAGCTGTAATTTAAATGAAACTTTAAAGATTTGAACAAATTCTCTTAAAATGCAAGAGCTTTTAATCCTCAAACTAGAAGGAAACAAAGTTATAATTTTACAGTCAATCTGCCAAAAAGATGAAGCTAAATTATAAATTTGATGCCAATTGCATTTGCAGCTTCTATAGATTTTTTTTATTTGGGCACACATTATAGTTTGTTTGTATAAAAAAGAAGAAGACAACCAAAGTTACACTTGGTAGAGGCGTTAGCAGCTAAGGAGATTTGTCAAGCCTCTCCTCTGTCCAGTTTTGGTTTAATCCCAGTCTGGAGGAGGAAAGATGCATTTGGTTTGTAAAATTACATTAAGGTCCCTAAACTTATGAAACATATGCAGTTAGGTCTTTCACAATCGAAAAATTTTGTTTGGCCTTCAGTCTGAGGTGGACAGAAAATTGGGCAATAGGTCCAACATATTTGACATCATATTCAATTGGACTCTTAATGTTAAATTGGAAGTAAAATCTGTAACTAATTATTAAACTGAGGATAAAACTAAGAGAATGTTGATTTCAGAGTAAAAATGGTAAAAAACATAAAATTTGGGGTAAACATCATATTTAGGCCCTTCTCAATGTCATCGAACAAATTTGCTTTGTAGTGTATGAAACTTAATTTAACAAACACAAAGATACCAAAAAAGGGTCTTATTGATATAGGATTTGACAAACATAAAGCTACGTATAAAGATTTTTTTTTAGTTTTTCTTCAATCCTACATACTAGAATTTTAATAAAATATAAATAGTTTAATTATTTATGTATTCTCTTTAGATATAGAAAAATTACAATCTATATTTAGAAATGACAATAATATAGGTCAAAGTTAGAAATCGTAACGAGATCATAATTTCTCTTATGAAGATCATATTTTTCCAACAATAATTTTTTATCCGAAATTCTTTATTATATAAAAATAATTTAGTTACCTGATTTAATACTAAAGTGAGTGATAAAGCAATGAACTTAATTAGAGAACCTCAAATATGTTAAGAATGATAGTTGAGTTAATTTTAGGGATACATATTCAATCAAACTCATCTAAAAATAATAGGATTATATTTGTATATTAAGATTCTTTATCCAGCATGGTTATGGAATTTGTTTTTGAATATAGACAGCGGGTGCTCTATGGATAGTAGATAATAGATATAATTAAATTTTTTGATTATTCAATATACAGTCCTTTTTTGCTTGTTATTGTGTTTATTAATGCAATGATAGACATCAGGTAGATATAAAAATATAGACAGCGGGTGCTCTATGGAACCAAGGTAACAGTTGAATATTAGACACTTTATTTGCTTATTTGACCACTATATAATCCTACAGTCTTAGGATTATATAAAACATCGAATTTTAAAACATCGAAATAGTATTTCTACCAAAAAGGATTATAAGATTATATATATATATTTTTTTAATCTCAATTTTAGAAAGATTTAAATTTATAATTCCAACAAGAATATAACTAGCAAATCCATTATTATATCAAAATTAAATTTCAAGAAAGATCTTTTTTATTGCACGGATTATATAATCCTAAAAAATTATAATTTTGGTTCTAAGTTCAATAAAAATTAAAACAAAAAATCAATGTTTAAGTTTTATAGTATTTTTGGTTTTTCAGGGAAAAAAAAAATGGTTTCACAGAATTTAGTTTGCTTCAATTTGTTTATAGTCCTACAATTTACTAATAAAAACACAGATTAAAAGAATAAAGTTTAATATCTGTATAAAATTTGCAGTAATTAAGAGTGTCCAATCCTTGCAATGATAAGAATACAAAATTTCATGGGGTGATAAAGTATAATTTTCAAAGTCTTCCATTAGTTCATGGATTTAAATATAATAACAAAATTAATTATTTATTGATAAAAAAATTGAAGGCTGGAGTTGATGACTTGGAATTTGAACTAGAGAATAAAACTTTAACATAAAAATTCAATCTCCAAAGCTTCAGCTAATTGAAAGGGGACAAAAACATAAAACTCAAAGGCTTTGAGAAAAATCAATAATTTTTATACATCCAACCTAGCTAAATCATTGATCAAATGCACAAATAGAGCTTATAATTTCTGCTTTAATACAACAAACACCTCAGAAACATTCATAGAAATACACTAACTGACGCAGGGAAGGTAACGAAACAAGCAAATTCGGCCAAAATTTGGCTAAAAACTGAAGTATTTTATTATAGCGTAAAAACTGTCCCAAAAGGTTCCTTATGACATATATTTATAGCCTGGAAAACCCTAGGCCGAAATAACAAAAGAATCCTAATGAAAAACTAAAAGTTCATTACTTGCCGAGGAAGTAAAAATCGAAACACGCTAATTTGAAGGCCGAAATGATAGAATTTGACCGAAAAATGATGGACATCACGAGAAAAGCTCGTGAGTTTGACTCGTTGGCCCGTTTCCGATAAGAAACCTCACAAAAATTATCAAAATCCGACATTTCAAACCTAGGCCATAAGTTGGCCGCAAAATCTGCCGCAATGGGTTTATTCGCCGAAACAGGCCCTGCCCGTCTTCTTTGAAGGCTTGGCTTGATCCAGCAGGCCCAAGAACGTCTCAGCTACGTCCTCCGCATCAGTCTCCCCCACTTGGGAAAAACTCGACCTCGAGTTAACATCAGGATCAGGATACAATGGCTCATCTGCAGAATGATAAAGAGACAAATCTGCTACATTAAAAGTGTGAGAAATATTCATGCTATCAGGAAGATCCACCACATAAGCATTATCATTGATCTTCCTATTGACTGTATAAGGTCCGTATTTCCTTGGCTGCAACTTACGGTAAGTCCCAACAGGGAATCTCTCACGCCGCAGAAATACCATGACCTGATCGCCTTTCTCGAAAACCTGCTGTTTCTTGTGTTGATCAGCAGCCTGTTTATACTTCTTGTTGGCCAAGCTTATGTTGTAAGATGAATGATGCTGACACCGAAACAGGAGGACCAGACGCAACGCCACCAGTTGTTTCGAACGAGGTGCACGATTTTTAATAAGATTTTTGCTCTTGTTATTGATAGTGGTAGTTGTGAAAATATCATTGGGAAGGAAATTATGCAGAAATTAGGATTAACAGTAGAGAAACACCCTAATCCTTATACCCTTGGATGGATTAAAACTGATTCTGCATGTTTAGAAGTAAAGGAACGATGTAAGGTCCCATTCTCCATAGGTTCATATAAGGATGAGGTGTATTGTGATGTTGTTGATATGGATGTGTGTCATATACTGTTTGGAAGGCCTTGGCAGTATGATGTCGATGCGCA
>CATIWJ010501598.1:0-11419 GCA_949640765.1 Croton laevigatus | reverse complement strand
AAATAATTCTACGAAAGGTATATAATTTAAGAAAAATAATATTTGATAATATTGTTGGAAAATATTTGATGAATAAGCTATGAATATTTATTATAAATATGTTGATAAAAATACCATATTTACCTAAGAGAAATATATTCTAGATAAAAAAAATACAGTATATTTGAAATAAATATATTTTTGGTAAAAAAAATAAGTTAACAATTTTCTATGAATATATTTTTGAGAAAAATACGATGATTTATAATAAAAATACTTTGGTAAATAATTGTTTGATGTATGAGATGGATATTGTGGAGATATTTATTTTTGAAAGATATATTTTAGAATTTAGTTAATTTATAAATTCTTCACATATCCAGAAAATATTTATTGCTCTACTTAGGATAAGTTGAACTAGTGAGATAAGAGTATAATGCATCATATACTTAGCAGTACTGCGAATTTTTGAATAGAATGAATAGTGATACATATTGAATTATGACATAGAACATATTTTGATACAGATTTCAGTTATAGCGGTTACGGCTGCGAAACTGATTATATAGAATTTTGAATACGGCTGTTTAAAAAGATAGAATTCGGAATTAGTGTGAGTAATACCATGCCATACCGAAGTACAGATAGTAACTTTATCCCTGTGTTCACCTAAATACCTAGTAAAGCTAAACAAGTAAGATTTTGCATAAAGTAATTTATTTTATTAAGTGATTTATGATATTTTAATATTGTTTAATATTGTTAAAAATTATGCATGTGCATTTAAATTATTTATGCTTTTCATTAGTTAAAGTATCCACTGAGCGTAATCATTCTGCAAGTTTGGTTAATTCTGAACTTGTAGATCTTCGAAAGATGTGAAAGAAACAGGAACTATCAAATAGCATCAGGGCCCGAAGAACTTAGATTTACATATACTGTGAAGATGAAATCAGCACAAGCAAAGCTAGAATAAAAGAAAAAAAATGTATCCTTATTTTGTAATTTAATTAGAATATGATTTGTATACTATGTAATATGTAATGTGGCACAACTTGGTTCGGCTATAAATGGTCGGGTTAAGGGGTGTTACATAAATAGAGATTGAAACCACTATATTTTCTTTTATTTTTTTTTTTTGTTTACAGGAATACAAAATTTGTTTGTACAGTTAGTCTCCATTTCCTACCTCCCTTGTATTTTTTTGTTGCCCGTGTTTTGATTCTAGGCGACTTTGTCCAGATTGAAGTTTGAGATTTGAAAGTGAAGGTTGATGGAAGGGAAACCGTCGGTTTTGTTGGTTTTTGGTTAGTGGTCAAGAAAATAGGGGAAAGGCGCTAATGTTTTGAAGTTTTGGGCTACTTTCAGTTCAAGATGAAATAAAAGACCATAACAAAAAACGTAACCCTTAAATTGGTGACCATTAAAAAAAAACTATGGCCACCTCAAATTCATAATACTGGCCACTTTTTATGAAGTGCCAACATATTTATAAGGTTAATTACCACTGTCAGCTATAGTTGTAGCCAATGTTAATTTCTTGTGGCCACTTATTTACCACTGTCTGCTATAGTTGCAAACAATTTTAATTACTTGTAAAAAGTTATTCCTTTCTACACACTTGCATTTGGTCACAATTTATCTTTATAGTCCACAGTATTTTATATTCCGAACAATTTGTGGCTTTATTTTTGAATTCTGACACTTAACTTCTTAAAAACTATGGCCACCTTAATTTGTTTGGATTCAAGTGAAAATAATTGTGTTTTTTAATTTCTAACAACAATATGTCCCTGATGGTGTGGTCGATGATTAATTCCACCCATTTTTTGGTATTCTGGCAATTAAAATATTCCCTCTTCAGCTGACTTAACAGGTAAATAGGATAGAAGGATTTGAAAGAATATTTGGTACAAACTTTACGATTCCCAAACCATATTTCTAAACATATAGGAATCTAAGAGCATATTATAGCAAAGCATAGGGACCGTAGAGTAAATCTCCCATTATATCTTGGCAAAATAATAACAGTATTAAGTCCCTAAACTGTCTGTGTGTATAACATGCAGCCCTTATTTAACACAGTTAACAGCGTGTAATTGTGAAAAAAACAGTGACCGCGTGAAAAAATTGATATATTTCAAGGTTTTCGTAATGGTTTTGGCCCTGGGAGTGAGAGAAAGAATATATTGCGACCAATCTTTATCATATCATAAAATAAATGTCTAGTAATTATTAGTATTATTATAGTACAAAGGGATTTCTTTCTTGTAACAATGGCAAAGCCCTCTTCTCTGAAACAACTTTAATAAAGTTAGAAAAAGAAATATATAAAAAATCAATAAATCAATATCATAGTAAATAATGCTTAAAACATACTCAAACTCATCCAAATATCCGCCTAACTGCTAACCAATACAGTTACTGAAACGGTTGCAAGTTGCAAAAGCAAAATAAGGAACCATACTTAACTTTTTAGTTTAGATTTTGTCATTCTTGAGAATTGATATCCTTGATTATCTTTTTCTAAATAGTGATGGCTGCTGACTAAGCATGTTTTTGTTTTGTGTACACATTAGCCAACACTATGCACTACTTGGAATATTTTAGTTTTAAATATAGCAATTAGGAGTATAATCCCATATGGTTAAGGCATTTCTTTTACTCTCATTTTGTTTGTATCATATGATTTCAACATGGTTTTTGAGTTTGTTTTGTTCAGTTGTTAATAAAAAAATTCATAATTATATTGTTTATTTTTTATTTTTGAAATCAAATTCATAATTATTGTTCATAGTTAATAGCTTGTCACCATTTTGTAGTTATAAAATTTGAAATGCTGGTTCTAATTTTATACTAATAACATGATGTGGGGTTAGAGAGCATTGTCTAGTGGTTGGTACGTTGTATTGTGATATATTGATCACGACTTTGAATTCCTATTCGAGTGTGAGATAACCACCATCTATTATGTAGTCCATGAGTTAAATATCTCCTTTGAATTAGAAAAAAACATGAGGTTATGTTCTAGGAAGAGTTTCTAGTGTTATCTCTTTTCCTATTTTTGGAAATATTAAGAAATTTTTTTAATTAATTTATTTAAAAATATTTTATAAGGATACCCTTAGTTATATAACAGATTAAATGTATTATAATAGTATTATAAAAATTACTATAATTGTATTTTAAGATAAAAGATGAAATTAGAAGAATAAATTATTTATTAGAAATGTGACAATTTTTTTGGATAAATTAAAAAAAATTAAAAGAGACACTCCTTCTTAGATAAATAGAGTATACTTATACATATTTGTATTATTGAATGTAATTTTGTCCACTGCGCCAGCCTAGATGGCCAAGCAACTAAAAGCATTTGCTTCAAGCTTCAAATTTTAGCCTCAAAAATATTAATGGTATAATGATTTAATTATCCCCAAAATTTAGCCTTAAATGAGATAATGATATAATTAAGCCCAAAATTTGACCTTAAAATTAGTTAATATAATATTTAATATATAATTAAAATATTCTTTCCAATAGTCTTTTTTTTTTCAAAATTTTAAATCTATAATATTTTCACCAATTAATATGACTTATTTTTACTCCTATATCTACTCTTTTATTCCCAATTTCATCTAATGTTCGAATTCTTCTAACGTTTTAGTACCGTTTTTCCAATGGTAACATTTCAATGTATATAAATTCAATAATTTTTAATAAGTTCTTACAATTTTGCATCTCAAAAGCTTGAAAAATAAAAAATTTATGAAAACTTTTTATTTATTTATTTTTAACAAAAAGTCTCATATTTCATTTTTGCTTTAGGCCACATAAAACTTTCAGCCTCTCCAATTTCAAAATAAAACAAAATCAATTTTGAAGTAACAAAACATTCCAAAATGAAAAATTTAAGTTGTTATTTCTGAGATAGGTACAAAGTTTTGAATTAGGTTGTGTGCCTGTTTGGATTGATGAGATTTAAAATATATATGGTCGTTTGGTTTGATAAAATTTAAAATATGCATTGATTTTATTGAATGCATGAAATTATGAAATTACATAGATTTATGGAATATAATTAACATTTTAAATTTCATCATTAATGAAAAATGATGAAATTTAGGAGCAAGCTTCAGCCCAGTTGGTTAAGGCGCTGAGCTTCTCCCGGCACAACTCGGGTTTTACTCCTACCTCCTCATCTCCTTAGATTATGATAGATTTATGAATATCTATGTTAAAAAAAATGATGAAATTTATATTCTATTCAAAATGAAGGAATTGGACTATGATGGAATCCGTTAATTCAATTTAACGGATTTTTGCCGAATTTTTTAACAACAAATGATAGAATAATGATTGAATCTTTCGTGCCAAACAATCACTACACCACCACTATGTAATATTTTTGTGCTAATGATACAAGTATACATCTATAAAATTAATAAAAATTTATTTTATGTTTAAAATTTAAATAATTTACAGTGTATTATTAGATCATATTTAATGTATTTTAAGCTAAATTGATTTATTTTTATTTTAAAATTTATGTAAAAATGTTTATACTGTTTATTTCACACTTGTTGCTTTGATATCGAAAATTAAATAACAAATGAAGAACAATATATATTATTTATCATTTTAACAAATAAATAAATATTCTATAACTTTATAACAATTCAATAAATATTAGCTTCTTGCATTTGTTAAATTAGCATAAGATTTTTTAAAATAATAAAATTAGTATAAGTTATAGTTTTAGAATAAAGAGAAAAATATTAGTAATATATAGAGAATTCCTTGGGGAAATAATAAAGGGGGAAAAGAGTAAACCAAGCACCGCCTATGTCCACTACTGGACTAGCAAAAGGGATAAGAATCTTATAATACAAACACCACCTCCACCTAGCCCTTTGTCTTCTTTGTCTTTTAAAAATACTTCTTTTTGTTTTTTATTAGCAAAAATCAAAAAAAAATTGAAAATTCTTCTTCCTGAAATCCATATAAAAATATACTTATTATTATTATTATTATTATTATATTATTATTATTATTATTTCTCTCTCAAAAAAAAAAAAAAATCGTCAGCTTATAAATGTAAATAAGCTTTTAATATCCAAAATATCACCGAATACAGCGAAAATGGTCTAACATACCAATTGACCATTTTAGGAAGTCTCAATATAAAGTAAATAAAAGTATATATTTATATTTACCATATAGCATGTAAGTGTATATACACGTATGTAAGTGTAAATATATGTCTATACATTTATTTATACATATTTACCACTACCAAGCAGCACCAATAATTTGTCATGCTGTAGCATCATTTGAAATTTCTATAATGAACCCATCGAAATAAAATTTATGTCTATAGACTCATTGTACTATAAGAATCGATTTCTCTTCTACTCGGTAGATCTACAAAAGCCCAAGATTTATCACCGGAATCTGACGGCAAAATCACTAGGTGCTTACATTAAGATGACGGATTCTTCGAGATAAGTGTGATGATGTTTTCATCCTTGGCAGAACTTCACTGGAGTAGTCGGAATCTTTATTGGAACAATTCAACCCCTGAGCCACCAAAGTATCACGTTAGATTAATGCTTAGAGGATGCGGTTGCAAGTGGTGTTGATGGCAATAGACTTGTTGGAGGAAGGCATTTTTGGTGGTGGTCGGTAGCAGCAGCATCTAAAAGATGCTATCGAAAACCATGAATGAGAGAAGAAAAATAAATAGGAGGGGTTATAATAAAGATTAAAAATATCAATGTACACCAAAAATGCTATAATTTTAAAAAATTAGGGCTAAATGCTATTTGCTAAAGCAAATCTACAAAAGTAATTTATCTCTTGTACTTTCCCAAAAATTTATCACAGGTTTTTTAAATTTTATTCTATACCAAATACAACAAGTTTTAGGTAGTCTTATGCTAGATCATTTTGGGTGCTCAACCGGTCAGTTAATTCTACTTAGTGAATAAATGAGTGATTTAATAGTAAACATTTCTCATTTAGAACAGTAGATTTTGAGAGGATCCACACCTATCTCCGTTTTGCTTTAATAAAAAAAAAAGTGAATGAATAAGTGATCTAACCGTAAATATTTCTCATTTAGAACCGTAGATCTTAAGTGGATCCACACCTATCTCCTTTTCCTTAAAAAGAAAAACAAAACTTTACTTGAACTTCAATTAATCACAAATTCCATTATATTAGAGAGTCATGAGATCCATATGAAAGGATCATTTTTATGGATTTCGGGTGGTGATAAAAAAACTACACTCGTCTACTAATTTCCCTGCATAACTAAGTAATTATAAAATATGTTATTTAAAGTATGACGGCCAATTTTGTTTGATTATACTTTCTATACTGTAACTAATTTAGTTCAGAGCTTAGTCACAGTTAAGGCTTTTTGCTCCTTCTAGATTTATGAAACTATAAAGGTGAACTTAATTAATATGTATAAAAATAATTATATTCCCTCAATTTATTTTATATTGATAAAATTCTCATGAATTTTATTTGTCATACGTGGTATAAAATATTCTTATGTTCATAATACGATGGTTAAATTGACCCACTAGTTAAGCGAGGCCTCATTAGACAAATTGAGGATAGTTTAAGGACTAAAAATATGCTTTTAGTCAAAGTACGAGGGTTTAAATAATCCACTAATTAAGTCAGGGCTTAATAAACAAATTGAAAATAGTTCATGGGCTAAAATGTGGTTTTGGCCAAAGAAAATTCTATTGAGAATGTTGCTTATAGATAGAATAAAAGGATTTCCATCTTATTAATTTTTTTTTAGGAAGCCATCTTATTAATTACCAATATTAGAAGAATTGAAATTAATTAGTGAGGTATGACTTTTCTCATTTAAAATAATTAATTGAGTCCCTAATAAATTTCAATTAAATATAGATTCACATAATTTTTTTGGTTTGTATAACCATTATAGACTAAAAGGTTATCTGATCCCAATTATGGCAGCTTGTGGGTTATATAATGGTAGTAAGCACTGTTACGTTCACATTTTGTGAGATGAGGTGATGCCATGCGTGAGGCTTGGTGGTGCCACGTAGACGGTAGGTGACATATTGTCAGCAGGGTCAGGCCCCGGCCCAGTTCAAGCCCATAACAGGTTGGTGGCCAAGACCGTTTATTAAGTTTCAAGCAACCTCTCATGCTGGATCGCTCACGTAGGTTGCTCCTTGTCTTGGTCACGAGGAGAGGTCCTCTTAATTGATCGGACAACAATATTTTCCAAACAGCAAAAGCGACCTCACTGAGCTCTGACAGGTGGGTTCTAAGAGGCCGGGAGGCTTACAATCATCTTATTTAATGATAAAAATTGAAATAATTTAATTTCAACAAGGATGAAAAATAATTCTTAAATCAATATAATATATTTTTCTATAATTTTTTAGGGAAAACGAATTATATTTTTCCACTCGATAATAAAGTATAAAAATCTAATTTAATTCATAATCAGTAGACTAATTACTTACAATACATCAATTTTTATTGTACCATCTCTTAATCATTTTATAGTATTTTCTTTTCTTTTTTTTTTTTAAGGTATTAGTCAATCTCTTTCTATCATTTGAAGTGTGAAGAAAATTTTCATATGCTTTGTTTATTCGTAGTGTATGGATCTAAAAAATAATTAATCTATATTATAATTAATTTAATAACATTATAATTCTTATAATATTTTTATTTTTCTTAATTATCCACACAGTGTTCTAGGGTACGTAACCATTTACGTTTGTTGAACAACACTAATCCAAATTGAGAAATGATAGGAACTATTAAGGTTGGTGCTCAAATGGTAGAATATGCGACTCCATTGTTAAACTGAAACAGCCCTCCCAATTGAGTAATAATTTTTATTTTTTTTAAATGTTGTAATATTTTTATTAATTATAACAATAAAATTACAAAAAAAAAATACACATAAAATAATTGACAGATCACTGGACAGTCACATTAGCATATACATGTGAGATAGAAATAGTAGTAGTGCATATATAAAACCAAACGCAGACACAGTTCCCATCCACTGTGTCGGTACTTACACTCTCTTTCCCTCCCTCTCGTGACACTCCTTCCTTTTTTTTCTGCGCATAAATACAATTCCATTTCCGTTTCTTCTTCCTCATTCTCGTCACCATGAAACTCTCTTCTCTTCCTCTTCTCCTTCTCTTCACACTCTCCATTTCCAATTTGCCATTTCTCCACTCCTCTTACCATGACTATCCTCTCGCATTATCCCAATCCATTCTTTTCTTCGAAGGCCAGAGGTCTGGAGTCTTACCTCAGGACCAACGCACGATTTGGCGCGCCAATTCTGGTCTCAGCGACGGTTGGACTTACAACACCGACCTCACCGGCGGTTACTACGACGCCGGAGATAATGTCAAATTCGGATTTCCGATGGCATTCACTACTACAATGTTGTCTTGGAGCGTTATTGAATTCGGAAATTTGATGCCTCCTAACGAGCTCAGAAATTCTTTGGTCGCTATTCGTTGGGCTACCGATTATTTATTGAAGACGGTTTCTCAGTCCAATCGGATTTTTGTCCAGGTATGCTTACTACTCACATTCTTCAATGGCTTCCTTAGAGTCCCTACTGCTACACTGTAGTGGTTGATTTATAATTCTGAATTTTGCTGGGGATAATTTGGGTACTTTAGCTTCTTTTTCTGGGCTAGTTTTGTCGTGCTCTAACTACTCGAAAAAGTGGGCTACGTGAGCCCTTGTGAGCTGTAGCTGTCGTGTATTTACCATTTTGCCCTTACATGTTTTTGTCTTTCATTCCCAACCAAACCGATCTTTCGTGTTTCAAAGGGTTTAAATTTAAACTGAAATCTAACTACCACTTCATAAAATATTAATATGCATCTCGAGCCAGAGTCTTATTTTTAATTTTTAATAATTAAGTGGGAATTTCTCATGTTTAAATTTTTAATATTATTGTTGAATCGAGCATCAATACTTAATTTATACTTCTAAATAAGTAATAAATATTAATGTTAATTTAATTTTTAAAATTCAAAACATATAACATGTAAAAATAGAAAAAAAAAATACATTTAATTTAATCAACTTTTTTCAAAGGTGATAGGTGAAATAAGATGACCCAGTTAGTTTGGCACCCTACTGTATTTAATCACAGCCACCATTGTGATATGTGCAAGTACTCACGTACCCTTACCCTGAACTCGATGCAATTTGTAATGGAATGAGGACCATACTTCTCCACTACTCGCATCATTGGACCAACTTTTCTTCATCAAAGTTTCTGAATTGTCCCCACAATTACATCACTTTTATATCTTTTCTCTACTTATAAAGGGTGGCTTTTTTTTCCTTTCCATTATAATTTAGAGGTACTCTCATATTTCTTAAATCATGATGGAGTATATCTAAAATAAATTTCAAAGTATCAAGTCATCTATAAATAGTGGCTTGTGTAGTGGCTTGTTTCGGGGATTGTAATATTTGCAAATGTAACGTCCTATAAATACATTATAAATTGAACTCTGATCTGCGAGGGTTGATATGTTGATATACCTGAAAGATAGACTTGTATCTAATAGGGATGGGATGCAATATGCAAAATAAAATATGATAACTTGAATATACAGTTGGAATCATTAAGTGGCTTTTAAGCAACAAAATTGTAAGCCCATGGGTTGGTTTTACTGGAATAATTAGCACATCAATAGAAATATATGTTGATTGATTAATTTGATTATTGATGGAACTAAATTATATTTTTTGTTGGTTTGTATATTTAAAATATTAGTTAGGTGTTTGATGCTATTTTCTTTTATTTTTTTCAATTATCTAATAGGTTGGGGATCCAAATGCTGACCATAGTTGTTGGGAGAGACCGGAAGATATGGACACTCCTAGAACTGTGTATGCAGTAGATGCACCAAATCCAGCATCCGATGTCGCAGGCGAGACTGCAGCGGCTTTGGCAGCTTCATCCATGGCTTTCCGGTCATCGGACCCTGGATATGCGGAGACATTGTTAAGAAATGCAGTTAAAGCCTTTCAATTTGCTGATAGTTATAGAGGAGCTTACAGTGACAACTCTAACATTAGAGATGGGGTCTGCCCTTTTTACTGTGATTTTGATGGCTATCAAGTAAGAATACCTGTCTTCTATCAATGATAATAGTTTCTTAATCTATTTTTAGCCATTGCATAATACCAACTTTTGTTCACATGTGTCTATTATTTAAATTAATTGGGATAAGGTCTCATTGAAGTAGTCATTAGTCCTTGGTCCCATTTAAAATGTCATAATTTCAAACATTTTTTGGTCTCCCTTTATTGTCATTTTAAAAAATTAAGAAAGTCCTAATTGTTTTCTTATACCCTTCAAGAACATGGATTGCACAAAATATTTTAAGTTTCAACTTATACCATTGTTAATATAGCAAAAATTCCTTTTCTTTAATTAGACAAAGGTATGTTAAAAAAAAAAGAAAAAAAAAATTAGACACAAGGTGAAGGAGCTTAGTATTTGGTTGGTATTTGTACAGGATGAATTGCTATGGGGAGCAGCTTGGCTAAGAAGGGCATCTTCTGATGATACTTACCTTAATTACTTAGAAAACAATGGCAAAACACTTGGTGCTGATGACAATATTAATGAATTTGGATGGGACAACAAGCATGCTGGTCTAAATGTTCTTGTCTCCAAGGTCAGTGTAAATCCAATTTAAACAATCAATTGCAAAACTTATCTAAATATACATAATTATAAGTTTAAAGTTGATTTGATTTGTTGTTTTTATAGGAAGTTTTAGAAGGAAATATGTACTCATTAGAATCATACAAAGCTTCAGCAGATAGCTTTATGTGCACACTTATACCTGAATCATCATCCTCTCACATTGCCTACACTCCTGGTGGTCTCATTTACAAGCCAGGAGGCAGCAACTTGCAACATTCTACAACAATCTCATTTCTTCTGCTTGTTTATGCAAATTACTTGGAACAAACGTCTCAATCAGTCAATTGTGGCAATGTAAATGTCAGTCCATATTGGCTTCGTCAACAGGCTAAGAGGCAAGTTGATTACATTTTAGGGGATAATCCTTTGGGGTTATCTTACATGGTTGGTTACAGTAATAGTTATCCTCAACGTATCCATCATCGCGGTTCATCATTACCGTCGATTAAGGATCATCCTGAATTTATAGCTTGCAAAGAGGGCTCGATTTACTTTAATTCAACGAACCCTAACCCTAACGTGCTCGTCGGAGCAATTGTTGGTGGACCTAGTGATGATGATTCGTATGCAGACGATAGAGCTGATTTTAGGAAGTCAGAACCAACTACTTATATCAATGCACCATTTGTTGGTGTTCTTGCTTATTTTGCAGCAAACCCAAATTTTAGTTAAGGC
>CATIWJ010501418.1:0-32671 GCA_949640765.1 Croton laevigatus | reverse complement strand
TACTATTATAATCATTATTATTATTATTATCATTTTTTTTATTTTATAATTTTTAAATTATAAATTTTTGTTATTATTAACGGAAATAATATTACACTAATTCGTACGTCATCCCTAGTCTCGATTTCTGAATATTAGATTTCAAGTGTTACACTGACAGTTCTAGTTCCAGTTCCAGTTCCAGTTCCTTTCACTTCTTTTCGGAAACTTATAAGTTTAGAATCAACCAAACTTGCTGAGCGATTGTGCTTAGTGAATACTTTATCTAAGAAAAGCATAAATAATTTAATGCACATGCATAATTTTAAAATATATTTTAAATATTGTACTTCACATAATAAAATAATCATCAAATTTAAAATATAATTTAAATATTGTAAATCATAAAATAATCATCAAATAAAATTTCTCTTTTAAATAAATTAAATTGCCTTATTTAAAACTTACTTGGTTTGCTCTATTAAATATTTAGACGAACATATATTAATGGCTTATTTAAACTCACCAATTACCTACGTTACCAACTGGCTACATTATTTTCTAGTTCAACTCACCAAATAGCGGACACCAAATGGTTATTAAGTATCGGTCGTCACCGCAAATCCATCTCAACGGCCATCGCCGTAACAATCAATGGCCATATATTACAAAACTCAGGACATAATCGATTATTCCCTACATTAACTCAGTTCAACTAAATTGTAGTAGAGCTTAAAATATTTTTCTCATAAGTTTCGATTTTTCAAAATCAATAATTTTCATCATGAAATTCAACATAGAAAGTCATTCCAAAATCAACATATTCCAACATTTATATTTATTCCAAATCATATTTTTCTTTAAAAATTAGCTATGGTTATTAAAATAATATTTTGAAATAAACATGGTGACGAAGAATATGACTTTTAAATAAATATTTCATATATATATTCATAACTCTTTCTTCATTTTTAAATCTTATTCATAAAATTATTTTTTAAGTTATTTTAGGTACTTTGATTTTTTCCAAAATAAACTTAAATATCTTTAAAAATATTTGATCTTAATTAAACTATTACTTTTAGTAATACTTGTAAATATGTTGACTTAATAAGGCGGTAACTTATAAATATTTTGTTTAAAACCCAATTTATATATACTTATATACTTATATTTACTTATTTCTTCGGAGTCAAAAATTGCAATATCATACTTAAAACGACCGTCTTTTCGACCTGATTATCATCTAGACATTTCAATCATCAAATTACTTTAGAATAATCCATTATTAAATTTTTATATAGTTAATTACCTCTTACTCTAATAATTTTAGTAAATTACCATTTAGTCCTTAAATTAATTTTTGGGCTGTGACAGGGAATCCAACAGTTTGGATTAGATCGGGGTTAGAATGCAGCAGAAATGGTCATGGTTCGATTTTAGATTGTGAACCGACTATATATTATGAATCTCTTGAACCTTCAATCGAACCATAATTTCAAGTACAGCTTGTGAACCTTTGGTTCAGGACCAGTTCAATATATGAAAGGCAATTCAATTGTTTGGATGGTCTTGGCAATTCGACCCTCAATTTTGTAGGCAGTTCCAGCATTATTCAGACTGTTTTGGCACAATTATGGTCAAAGTATCGGACAGTTCAAATACTGTTATGATTCAAAATGTGTCAAAGTTTAAGAAAATATTGAATCTTGAAACGGCTTTTAGGAGCATGGTTTGGTTGCGGTTCAATTTTTTGGAAAGGTTAGTTTCGGTTCAAACGGTTCGGATCGAACCACCTCTCCCTATCTAGGATGCAGGAAGCTAACGTATAGATGATGTAGGTGGAATTTCTTAATTTTGAAAATTGAAGTAGTTTGTTTCTTTTACGCATTACAATTGAATGTAGGAATTAAAAAGTATATATAGTATATATGAAGCAAAGCAACATTGCAACTAAAACCTAAAAAAGTGTCAAGATTCTAACTACAACTATCATTCAAGTACAGCCTACACGAAGAATCCTATACTATAGTTCAACAACTTCCACTCCCACTATTGAAATTCTCCAATCATTTTGAACCTTTTCACTTATTAAAGTCAAATCCCAGTTAATCCCAATAAGATACTTATATTCTATTTTCCGGATTCTACCTATTTTAGGTTAGTAGGCTTCGTGTCCATGTGGTTAAAGCTAAAAGGACAGTTAGGTTAGTACTGTGCCGTAATAGTTTTTTAAATAATTTTAATTAGTATATATATATATATATATATTTATAAATTTAAGATATAATATCATCGTTATACGAAAAATAAAGATCATGAGTCCGATTACTCTATATAATATTTTACCGCCAATTTGATTTGTAACTTTTAAAGAAATAGCGATCTCTTGTTGTGTAGTTTATACGTAAGACTGCCTCTTCTTGCATAATATACTGTGTTTCTTTGTTTTGTTGCTTTATTTGGTATCGTTGCCAATGACTGTAAGAATGTATTAAATTATATCCATAGATGGAGTCACAGGAAATCTATATACATAAACATATCTAATACGTTGAAAGAAAATTATAATATATATGACAAGAGCAGTTCTTCTAAAATCACCTACTACCTCCGTATTTTATGGTTCTTTACATTTCATTTTCATCAATTACTAACACATATCAGCTTTTCACCAATACCAAAACAGAAATAATAATAAACAATTACTAATCCTCTAAAAACTTACTTTTTCACCGATACCAATAAAAAAATAATACTAAACAATTACAAAACTTATTATAAATGAAAATGTAAAGAACCATAAAATACACTCAAAAAGAAAAATGTAAAGAACCATAAAATACGGAGGCAGTAGTTACTTGCAATATCTAATTACTAAGAGGGCCACTTTTTAAACATGTGAAAAGACTGATTGAATCAAAAGTAAATAACGTTTCATAAGATGCTAATATATATATATATATATATATATATAACTGAACACCAATTAGGTAATTAATTATGGGAGTTACTATTTCCAGAGCAACGTTTGCTAATACCAAAGCATATATACATTAAAATAAATTAAAGTTTATAAAAAGGTGATTGCTTTAGAATTAGCAAAATCTGCTCTGTAAATAGTATCACACTTAATTATTTTTCCCAATAAAATCTAAGCCATGCTAACTAATGAGGAAATATTTATCTAGACAATAACGATCTCTTCAATCTGAATATGTATTCTTAATTTGTTTGAGTAACCTCCATTTTATGCGATTAATTAATTTTTGATCTCCGCTAAGAACAAATAACGTCTCTCTCAACATAGTATAAGAGCTTTGTTTTATCCATAATACTTAATTAATTAAACTAACTTTTTTAACAATATTAATTTATTTATTAATCATCATTGCCAAAACCATTAGAAGACCGTCTATAAATAAAAAATGGACTAGACAATTAGATAATTAATTATGGGAGTTATTATTTTCAGAGCAACGTTCGCTAATACCAGAGCGAGCATACATACATTAAAGAAAGTTAAAGCTTACCAAAGGGTGATTGCTCTGTAATTAGTAAAATTTGTTCTGCAAATAACATCACCCTTAAATCATTTTTCTCAATATAAGAAGATCTAAGCCATGCTAACTAATAATGAGGAAATATTTATCTAGACTATAGTTATCTCTTCAATGTGAACATGTATTCTTAATTTGTTTGAGTAACCTCCATTTTATGCAATTAATTAATTTTGAATCTCCACTAAGAACAAGTCTCAGTATATAGTAAGAGCTTTGTTTTATCCATAATAATTAATTAATTAAACTAACTTTTAGAACAATATTAATATATTTATTAATTATCATTACCAAATTAAAATAATAAAATTCATCAACTTAATTCCTTCTTGCAATTTAAAGTTGTTAGATAAAACATTACATATAACAAAAAATATACTCAAAAGATTTGAATCCAATTGGACTATAATGAAAAAGACATACTATCCAATATACCAACTTTTATTTAATTTAGATTAGTATAATTGAATATATAATTATTATTATTATTTATGACTCACATTCATCGTGGGCAACATTTTTTTTCTTAAATTTGTCGTGACTACTATATATATTTTTTAAAATTTCTAACAGTTAATTAATAGTATTTTTTTATGAGTTAAGTATATTGTTATTTTCAACAATTAATTAACACTAATAAGTAGGGAATAGGGGTCAAGAGAGCATTAGACCTCATGTAAATTAAGATATGTATCATTAGAATAAATAAAAAAATATATATTTTAAGAGTGGATCAGTAGAAGATACTTCTTAAAACAAGTTATATGTCTCGAGTTCAATATCTAGTTATTTTTTACCAATTTTTCTTCTAGACTAGTTGGGCATGAAAATTTGGGCCTTCACTTATGGGTTGACTACATCCCTGCTAATAATTTGGCATTGTACATGTAAAAAATAATGTTTTTCTTAAAAAAAAAAAGGTAAAAATATGTTTAAAATAATCCAAAATTGGTAAGAAATCATGTTATGTTATAATGAGAATAGGAGAAAGCATATAGTCGGTACTAGTCTTATTTGTGTATATATTTTTTTAACATAGATGTGAACTCACGCACCCCAATGTAGATAGAGGGATTCGAATTCGGTCCGTTAAGATTTGAAGATAAATGTCTTACCACCTCTGCTAGCCTCTAACTACTAGTCTTAGTTGTGTATATAACAAAGTTTCAAAATTTTTTAATTAAGTATTTATTTTGAATATTTAATAATTAACATATCCATAACTTATCTTCCTTATTATTGAAAATGAATTTTCAAGAAGTGACAAAATAATAATAATAATAATAACATAGATTAAAAAAGAAAATTATAATTTAGTCTTTAGATTTTTTTATGATATTACTATTTCATATCTATAATATTAAAAATGGGCTATTTAGTCCTTAAAGTTATCTATTAGGACTGTATGGTACATATGTTCATTTTTGTTGAATATTAGTATTATTTTTTTATGAAAAAAAAAAATTTACCCCTATGTTTTTTATGATATTTATAATTTTAAATTTATCTATTGGACTATTTAACCTCTTAAATTTAAGAAAAATAAATAGAAAGACTAAATTTTAAGGACTAACTCGTTGTTTTTTCATAGCAAATGCATAAAATAGCGATCTTAAAGAAAATGTAAGGATGAAAAAGTAATTTTCTCCATAGAAAATAGATTACGTAATGAGGTTGCCAAGTGATGCTATCAAAAGTTCAATGGACGGCCAAGATGTGCCTACCCATATTAATAACGGCGATTGCAACCCCATTGAATAAAAATTTCACTGGGAATAAATTCAAATGCTAAAAATGGATATAGAAACTAAAATATATATATATATATATATATATATATATATATATATATATATATATATGAAGAATGAAAAACTTATTACACAAACACTGACAAATTATTAATGAAAAATTATCAGCAGTTAATTTACCGTCACTATTCCATTCTATAATTATTCATTATTAATATTTAATTGATTAATAATAATTTCTTTTAAATATTTAGCAATCTTTTTTTGGATCGCCTTCTATTTATTGCTCCATTTAGCATCATTTTTTATGGCATGAACCTTGTGGGGTTATGGCTTCTTCAGTTTTACCTCTCTGAAATCTCCCTTCTTCTCTTCTCTTCTCTTCTCTCTATATATATAGTAGAAAGAAGCTCTGTTTTGCAATTGGGTTCTTGTTTATACATGTGATTAGTGAGTGTGATTAAGATTAAAAGAAGATTATTAATAATTAAGTGGAAGAAGAAGATGGGTAAAGGAAGAGCACCTTGTTGTGATAAGAGTCAAGTGAAGAAAGGTCCATGGAGTCCTGCTGAGGATTTGAGGCTTATTACTTTTATCCAGAAACATGGTCATGAAAATTGGAGAGCTTTACCTAAACAAGCTGGTTAGTCTCTTTCTTTGCCAATTCTTGATTGATTCTGCATTCTTGAAATCATAATGGTCGGTTTCTAAACAGTTCGGGTTTGTCGGCTCGGGTTTAACCCAATTCCGACCATGATAATGATGTTCTTGTTCGTGGCAATTCTTGAAATGATGATGTTCTTGTTCATTCAATGGCAATTCTTGTTTTGCATTCTTGAAATTCTTGCTAATACATAAATAAATACCAATTAATTTCTTCATGCTTATTGCTAATTACATAATTAAATATTAATTAACTTTTCACTCCCCATTATATGTGTATGTCGTTTTCTTTCTTTTTTTTTTCATCACTGTCCACTTTTTATTTTTCAATCCAACAGTAAAATATGCTATTTGAAATATCGTAATTTAAGGTATTAAATGATATTTGAAACTTTTTACAATTTACGTATTTTAAATATAAATATTTGTAATTTTTTTACCATTATTTTTTCCAAATCGAACAGTAAAATATGTTCATTAAAAAAAAATCTTAATATGTATTTTTAAAATAAATTAAATACAGATACTATATATCCAGATTACATATACATTTACGCGTTACATATGCATTTACGCGCTATATATGCATTTACGCGTTACGAATACCATCTGTCGGTTTTTTGGTAACGTACCTAGTTTTAGGAAATTTCTAATTAGAGTTTTGACCACAAAACTATTACTAGAAACAAGAAAACAAGTTTGAAACGTATTTGTATTGTGCCGATAAAATATGACATTTTCACTAACTTCTTTTCCTTTACAGTGAACTGAATTTTGAAATTTTATTTTATTTTATATAAGAATAGTTGATTTTTATGCAACTTGTTGCCTGTCTTTTACTTCTTTCTTTTTCTAAACTAAAAGTATATATATATATATATATATATGGAAATAAAATCCTCATAACATTATTTTATTTCCTTCTATATATGAAGAAAATCTGATATATATATATATATATATATAAAGAAAATATATGTTAGTAGTTTTGCAAAATAATAGTAAATAAATGGAACATTTTTTTAAAGTATCTTACCTTTCACCAAATTGCTAATGTATTCGCCGTAGTTAGACCGATTTGTAAATCGAAAATACCTAAAACGTTTGAAATATCAGAAAGATTACGATGAACTAAAACTATTATTATTATTATTATTATTATTATTATTATAAATAAAGTCACATCAAAATGGCAATGGAGGGTTAAATTTTTCTTCATTTGGTTGACTCTTGCAAAGTAAAACATATTAATTACAATAAATAAAATGATAACAATATTATTAATTAATTAAATAAAAATATATATATAAGAGTTATTCAAGTCTTTGAATAAGTGTAAAACTATTGACTTGCAATGCCTAAATGACTAATCTAACAATGTAGTTTGGACCTTTTCTTTGTTTTTGTGAGTTCTTAAATTTTATTTTTGTTATAAACATTTAAATTTTATTTTTGTTATAAACATCTAGAAAATAAGAGAAAAATTTCAACTTCTAGGTGGTTGAATTGAGTGGTGGAACTTTAACTTCAATATTATTAGTCCATCTTTGAAATTTTATCTGGTTTTTAATATCGTAAGTAGCAAGTAATTCGAGTTCGGGTACAGCAGAAATTATTAGTTTTTTTTTATAACTTCGTAGTTTAAAAAATAAGATCATGTATTATAATTTTGTTAAATTAGTATTAATTAGGCAATATTTGAAAAAAAAATAGTTTTACTAATTATAATTTTTTTTTTTTAAAAAAATTGTCTTGCAGGATTGCTAAGGTGTGGGAAAAGTTGTAGATTGAGGTGGATTAATTACCTAAGACCTGACGTAAAGAGAGGGAACTTCACTAAAGAGGAAGAAGACATTATCATCAAATTGCACCAAACTTTGGGAAACAAGTAATTCAATTTCCGCTCACCAAAATTATTAGTATTAGTATTATTATTATCAGCGGTACCGATTTTACTAACATCAGAGCAACCTTTTTTTTTTTTGTAAATTTAAAATTCCTCTGTCGCATTCGATGGCATTAGCAAGATTTGTCCGCGGGGCGGGGAGTAGTACCTTATTATTATTGTTGTTATTATTATTATTGTACTAAATTTATGTAATAATTTTATTTCAGGTGGTCAAAAATTGCATCTAATCTACCAGGGCGAACAGACAATGAGATTAAGAATGTTTGGAATACCCATTTGAAGAAAAAATTAGTATCTAATAAAGATTCTCATAGTACTAATGATTCCAAAGAATCTTCCTCTGTTACTACTACGACTACATCGCTTTCTTCTACATCATCATCTTCTAATAGTATTGCAACAATGGGTAATACGGAGCTTGATGATCACGATCATCAGTGGGTCAAGAAGAAGGCACGTGTCTCATACAGCAATGATCAAGAAGAAGCTAACAACCATGTCAATAACAGGGCCATTAATGATCAAGAGCAAGATCATCAAATGGGGAATTCAATTTTTGACTTTTCTTCAACAGAAGTCAACAAACCAGAGTTTGATCAGGAGATATCAACGGCTGATATTCCATTTGAGTCTGATTTTGACTTTTGGAATATGCTTGATGGGTTAAATGATACTAATACTAATACTAATACTAATACTAATAACAATACTAATAACAATAACAATAGCCAAAGCTCATCAAGCATTGAAGAAGATGAAAACAGAAAATGGTTGAAGTATTTGGAAAATGAGCTTGGGCTTGAAAATGGTGGAAATAAAGATCATCTTCATCTTCAGAGCTTAGCTGAAGATCATGCAGTAGCAGAAGCAGAAGCAGATCTACTTCAGTATGAAATTATGCCTATGAAGCCAGAAGAAATGATTAATTATGAAATGGGTTATTATCATTTATGGCCTTCAATATGAGATAAAAATTTGTAATTATTTTTATTTTTATAAACATACAACAACAAAAAAAAAATCTAATAGTTTGTAAAAAAAAAAAAAAGAAAATTGAATTTTTACATTTTGATATAGTTAGTAACTTTACCTTATAATTAAAAAGTGTATATATATATATATAAGGAAAAGCGAAATATGTTGCACCCTGACTACGATATTTATTATTAAATTATTATATACATATTGTAAAGAATTAATAAATAATAAGTTAAAATAAATAATGAAAGTGATGGGATCCACTTAAAACATAAATAATTTTTTCAATAGTACGAGAAGCTTTCGCAACGATAACTATAGCCTTGATATATATCTCTCTTTTTTATGAATGATTCTAAAAAATTGCTATGATGATGATGATGATGATGTCACAAATAATTTATGGACATTGATTATAGATTGAGTATTAAGAAACTATTTGCTTTTTATATTTTTTTATATTTATAGTCTTAGACTTTAAATTTGAAATTTACAATTTTTTTTTTTTTATGTTAACCATAGTATCCCAAAGTCCAATAGATTTTAACAAATCTAGTTTAACTCTTAGTTTGACAACAATTTTTAAATAAAATTTAGCATTTTGACTATTTTTTTGACGAATAGTGTTTAGAGTAGTTTTTAATTATTTAAATAATATTTAGAATAATTTTTAATTATTAAAATAGCATTTTATTAAAGATTAACTTTCTTAATATGCTTTAATTTTTTAACATTTTATAATTAACTGCTAAAAATAGTTAATAGTTTAAACTGCTAAAAATTACCCAATTCATTATCCAAACGAATAGGCTAATTCTATTGAACATGCCCTAATACTAAGTATGGTATTTTTCTTTTCATTTGCACTTGGTGTCTTAAATAAGTCATCTTTCAGACATATCAACGACTCAGATTAATATAATTAATTTAAAATAATATAACTAATGTATTTAAATGTAGAAAAATGGGTAAAATCACATCATGAGTGTTATCAGATTGGTATTAGTAAATTTTTGTGTTACAAAATTGAAATTGGAAAGCTTAAAAAATTGATGTGAAAATTAGACCTTAAATTTGAGACCAATATTAAAATTTTATACTTTTGTAAGAAAAATAAATTAATAAAAAAGCAGTTCTTTTTTTTTTGCCTTAAATATTGGGGCAGTTCTTTTTTTTTTGCCTTAAATATTGGGGCAGTTCTTTTTTTTTTTTGCCTTAAATATTGGGGGAGGGTGGGGATAGGAGGGGCAGTTGGTGGTGTGGGGCTTCGAACACTAGACGTGACCTCCACATCCTATGATCATATCCATATGTGCTAGGCCCTGTCCTTAAGCAGTTCAATTTCAATATTTATCATCTCCAAGGACATTAATTTTTATAAAGGTAGTACAGGCTATAAATGTGCTACAGCAAGTTTAGACTTTTCTATATATAAAAATTATTTGTATTTAAGTATATATCCTTCAAAATCAAGCATGTTGAATTGGTAGGTAATTAATGTCCCAACCACATGATGTAAGCTCAAGTCCCCACATTTTGGAAAACAAAATAGTAATGTACTATACGCTTGAAAGTACAAACATCTTTTTGTTTTGGGCAATCTTCAACATACCGACTAACATTCACCAATGGAATTTCAAAAACTAACCATTTAATATGAACATGGAAATTGGTTTATACACAACATAGAAATTCCTTCTCCTTGATGGATAAGTAAGTGATTGTCTTTATTTTAGACTTGCAGCAAGTCACTTGTGAAAAATATGATTTTTGATTCCATCCTCATATAATCGTGACTTTTCTGAAAATACTTCTGAATAATCGTCAATTTATGAAAGTTACGTATCTGTACTTTAATTATTTTTAGCGTATTTTTAACGCCGCGTTCATGATATTTTAAAATTCTTTTAATACCATAGCATTTAAAGTAAATTTTACAGGTTAATATAGTATTTTCTAGAAAATTATCTCTCTTAATATTTAGTTTTTAATGTTTTATGAAAAGTTAATCAAAACAATTTGGGTTATCAATAGTTTTTCAAATTTTAAAGGTGTAGAATTCATATCGTAAAACTTACATAATTTCTGTTATATTATTTACTTGTTTATTTATTATTTTTCAATGAATAACGGTTAGAGAATTCATGCAATCGATTCAACTAATTTGAGACTAAAGCTTTTCATTGCTATGGCTTTAATGAACACTACTCTTTTTTCAAATTCATCAATTTAACTTTTAAAATAATTCTTAAAAGTTTTAGTAAATATTTATAGAAGAATATTTACACCATTCAAACAACTAATTTCACTTAATAGACTTTTTATTTATTTTTAAAATTTACTATAACTTAAATAATTTAAGTATTTTCTTAATAATAAACTTGAAAAATACAAGTATAACATTTTTTCTCCCATAATTCTACAGAGTGGGGATTGGGAAAGCGAAGACCGGAGAATTGACTAGAGAACTCAGGATTTGCGAGCAGTATGCCTTCCAGCTAGTTAAGCTCTAATCGCGGAATGTATGACCTGTTCACCTACAAACTCATAAGAATACATATTTGAGGTCCAAAAACAAATTGCATTTCAAATTTGTCAATTTTATGTGTGTGTAGTGTATGCAATGTTGTGTCTATTTCACTTTAAAAATGAAAATAATGGATGGTTAGGATTGATTGAAGACCTCTCTAAATTATTCCAAAATTTAGAAAACTTGGTGAACATGTAAATTCAAAATGATGTTTTTCAGCTTTTAGATGGGTTTACCTTCTCAACTCAAAGTATATGAGAATGATAGGTATCTTGTGAAATGTGGCTAATATATTTCATTTTAGATATGGTTGGTATTGACAAATGTTTTGATGCTGATATATACTTGCTAACATAAATTTCATTTTCACTAATAATTGTTTATTGTTGAATTTTCTTTTTTTTTTTTAAGGTAAAATAGAATGACTTTTAATTAATGGGTTTGCATCATTATTTTATTAGCTAATTAAGATTCACATTTGATCGGTAAAAATTCAAATATGAACTTTTTATAATCGTCTTTTCTATACAAGAAAAAAAACCAATTTCTTACAAAAGATGACTAAACTTCTATGAAGAATGAAATTATACTCACATGAAAAGTGAGAACAAAAACCATTCTAACAATAAAAATAAATTATAAAAACATCAGATATACCAAAAAAATTGTTAGATTTTGGATTATTTGCTAAAAAAAAAAAACAAAACAAAATAACAATTGGATGGGTTGCTGTCAGATATTGTCGGTTAGAAACTCCGACAACAACCCAAAATTTGGGTTTAGAAGAGGAAGAATTTGAAGCTAGGGTATGAAATTTTAAGTAGGAAATTTAATTGAAGTGAATGAATATTATATTGAAATATTAATTCATAAATCATATATTATTATTTTTCCCAATCGTGAGCAAACCAAATTACTATCGATAGAGATGGAGTCGTAGTCTAAGCGATGACTTAAAAATCAAAGTGGGTTGGTAAAAATGTTGTCCACATACGCATATTTTTTTTTGGCATAAAATCTAAATAAAAAAAAAAAATGCTTGACGTTTGTACATGCAATTAATTAATTAATTAATTAATTAGTTAAAATTCAGCCAACTAATTAATAAAGACTCTAAATTGACCTTTAATGAGTAATATTAACAAAGGGGGGAAAAATCAATATATTGGTATAACAAATTAACTAAACTAGTTCAATATTCTTTTTTTTTTTTTTTTAAATTAAGATGAGTTTACTACTGCACCGAGTAACAGTGTGAGCTATATAACATGGACTAACCCTTCCTTCTGCATCAAATTTATGCTAATATAGTTAATATGAATCAAACTCAAAATCTGTACATCTTAACTAAAAAATAGAATGACTAATCATTCTGTTACCCTAATTAGCTAATAATAATTTAGTCATATTTTTTGTTTTTTTCCCATTATCCCATGTATGAGTTTTGGTCATTTTTTTTTCTTAAAAAAGACATAAATATTTAGAATTCAGGTGATATTTCAATTATACAAAATTGATAAAATATATATGTATCTTTGACCTAACCAAATGGTTTGTCTTTTAATTATTAAGATTTTTGCCATCCAAAAAATGTGAACAAACTAAAAAGTTTGAATAATTTTACATTTTTGTTAACTTGTCTATATTTGCATTAATATATAGGTTAACTTTTTCTGCCCACCTAATTTGAGAATCCTACCAAAAAACCTTGAATCTTTGTGAGTGTGATTAGTTGATATTTTAATCCCTAATAATTAATTAGTTGATTATACACTTCATTAAGCATAATTTAATATTATTGGTAGAGTTGCAAAATCAAAACTTAACCTATTTATGATCTCATTTGTATTATTCAAAGTTGAAATTTTCAATGAGGTCTTGAGTTTATATTGGTATCTTCAACTTTAATTGTGATATCAGAAAAGACTTTAACTAACTTAAATATGGAGTATAACACAGTATTAGTTGGATTTAGACACTAAGTGTAAAGAAAAAAAAAAACATTTGAATTTAGAAATTTATTCAATATCGGAGAAGAGGTTTAATGGTTAAATATATATTACTGAGCGCGTAAATCAACTAGTAAGGGTTTATTCTAACTTACCTGAATGTCTCAAGTTCAAGTCTCGATAATACATCTGACTAAAACTCAATAGATAGAGAGACTTTTTTTGCTTATAATAGTCATCTCCGCTTGAAATAACACTATCTATTGAATTTCATTCAAAAAATTTATTAAATTATAATCTTTTCATAATAAAACTTTAAATTTATATTTTTGAAATGTAAAATAAATTGCTACGTTATATTAATTAATTAACCAAATTATTCCCCGCTAACATAAAGAAAAAATAAAGTTAAATTATTGAATAATTTTTAAAATTTAAAAATTTAGCACTTGTAACAAATTAGAAGAGAGAAAACCTTATTTTTTATAGCTATTATGTCATTGAAAAGGCAGTCTTGGGCTTGATTACACAAACTAACGTATTAATAGCCCAGCCAGATCTACTTTCCGACTTCTTAGGAGGCCCATTATAAATCCAATCTGGCCCAGTTCAGCCCACGCAAATTGAACTCAGTCGGTGCGTTGCATTGCATTGCATCTATCAATTCACACTGTCGGGAACTCTGAAGGATCCCCGCTGTAGTTTCGTATTGATCGGGAAATGGGAAGTGATCGGAAATCGACGGACGATGAGAAGAAAAAGAAAAGCAGGAAAAGAGATTCCTCTCTCTCTGCATCTGAAGGTTTTTCAATTTGTTTTCATATCGCTTTATTGATTTCTGTTTAGTTCTCTTGAAAATTGAAGAAAATAGGGTTCCGAAATGCTTAATTTTGAATTTCACCAATAGTAGGTTTTAAGTTAATTATTTGTAAAGTCGTCAAGGTTTTAGAATTTGTATAACTAGAAACTCAAGCTTCAATTCTTTTTTACAGATGAAGGAAAACATAGAAAACGACATAGAAAGGAGAAGGAAGAAGAAATTGAAAGGATAACCAGAAAGAGTGACAGGAAAGAGAAGAGGAGGGACAAGAAATCTCATAAAGGTACAAATTTTATTAATTTCGAACTAATTTCTGATGTTTTAATAATTAGCTTGTAGTATTCTAATTTCAATCCATGATTCTTTGATGGTTAGTGTCTTGCATTTGCATTCACCTAGATATTGTTTTCCAATCTTGGATGACAATGGAATTTTTAGTTTCAACTTTGATTTACTTATATTGTCTGAGATTACCGTATGGAGATATATTCTAATTATCGTTCATTGCTTACCCAAGTAGGAAGGGGAATTTTTGTGAAATAATTCTATCAAAATGACACGCTATTATTGCCTCAGAAAACAAGTCAAAGGATAAGCACAAAGGTAAACATCACAAAGGTGACCGCAATGTGGTACGTTATCGTGTACTGTTATCCTGTGATTTAGCTTCTCAGTTCTGAGTTAGGGTTGATCATTTTACTTGATTCACTGGTACTCGAGAGTACTGTTATTCTGTGATTTAGCTTCTCAGTTCTGGATTAGTGTTGAGCATTTTACTTGATTCACGACTCGAGAGTACTCTGACCCACTCAGGGCAGGTTTTACCTGGTTTAAAAGAATCTGAATTGAAACTTTTTTTTATTGCACCGTTTGATGGAGTTGTTCCTTAATGAAGGTTAATTTAGGCAGCTTTATTTGATATATGATATAATTCCACTATTATTTCCTAAGTTGCTGTAAATAACTGGTTAGCAAAATGTTATAACCCTAGTATGATTTGAGTGGTGCTAGAATAAGATTGAGTCCCATCATTAATGATTGAAATGACCTGTGAAAATTTTTTGTATCTTGAACTTGGATAAGTAAAGAATTCTTGTAATGCATAGCTCAGGTTGGCATCTCCAGGCATACTATATATTCTGTATTGATTGGGCTTCGATGTAGATTCCAACTTGAGTTTTATGCATTTCTTTGATGATGGACGCTTTAGAATGAAGCCGAGGAAAGACATCCCAGATCAGAATTATAAGTAGTCTTATATATAACGGAAATAGGACTTTTTTCTTTTTGGCTTATAACCGGCTCCATATTTGGCATTACTAATCTTGCTGCTAAGAGCTCGATAATAGATTTGGGTGTCTTTCAGCGAAAAAAAGGACATTTTCTGTTTCTCACATCAAATATGATGAACAGTACTGCCTTACAAAATAGCTAATTTTATGTCTAATACTTGTATATAATGCTTGGCATTGTTTGTGCTTTTCTCCTTTTGCTTATTGATAAGCAACATTTTGTTGTTTTTATAAAAACGGCTTAAAAAGCCAAAAATTAAAAAAAAATGCCTAGATAAGCAGGTAAATGACTGGCTTTTAAGTTTAAATGTGCTTTAAAGCTGCTTTGAACCATGCCAGACGCCCACTCAATATTCATGATAGAATTGGTGTTGTTTCTATTTGTTGATGTGATTTTGGTTGTAACTCAGTCGAATTATTCATTTGGTTTGAAAAGCTGATTGTTTTTCTTTCAATGTTTTTACTCCACAGAACTTCGAAGAGCTGTCCAATGATGATTACTTTGCAAAGAACAATGAGTTCGCAACCTGGCTTAAGGAAGAGAAGGATGTGTTTTTCTCTGATCTTAAAGCAGAATCTGCCCGGGAAATGTTTTCAGACTTTGTCAAAGCCTGGAACAAACAGAAGCTTGACTCTCGATATTATGAGGGTATTTCAAAAGGCCCCCGTAGTGCCCATAACTGGTCATTCAAGAAGTAGGAAGATATATTAGTTCTGCCAAATTTTGTACTTTGTTATGTTTATGTTTTACTTGTATATGCTAATGTAGGAGCATAATTTAATGCTACAGGAACCTAAGTCTTTGTTGGATATGTTTGGAGAAAATAGCCTTTTCCAGATGTATCAAAGTTGTAGCAGCTTTACATTTTTCAATCTGTTAAAGAAATGTTGAGAATAGACTCTCTAAAGGCCTCTGCCCTAATGGTGAATTGCTTTTATGTGATGGACAAGTCAAAAAAATAAAAATAATTTTAAAAAAATAACATCAATTCAAAAGTTTATTTGACCGTTCAGCTGATATGTCAGTAAATAATGTCTAGCAGGCTTTCTAATTCTGCATGGTTTGCAAGACATTGCCTATTATCCATTAAATAAACATGTGTATCTCGGTTGGAATTTACATAACCATTGGAACGATTAAGATTGAATGTTCTTTATAGATATCAATTTCTAAAAAAATTTCTCCAAATATGTGACGGCTAATTTAGATGGAACACAGTTGAATTTTGAATGAATTTAAAGGGAAGAAAAAAAAGAAGAAAAAAGAAATAAAATTGAACACACCGGCATTGAAGTAAGATTTTAACAGTTTATACCTGCCTGACCTTTCGCTTATTTTCCTCTCCTAAATAAAGTCCCAACAAACGCAAAGCTGGCTAGGTGCTGCAGGAAACTCTCTACTGTAAACTGCAATTCAATTTTTCCTTCCCGCCAAAACTCTTTGAACCCAAGACCCATCTCAACAATTTCTTCACCATGCTTGGAACTGGAAGAAGAACCCTCCTACGTAAACACAACCACAAACGCATACCCAAATTATGGAGATTTTATTTCCCTTTCAAGCCACCCCAACCATGAAATTTCCTGCTTCTATCAAAAGGGTTTCTCGCAGATTACTAACATAGTCACTGGCAAAGCCTTGCACGCTCTTTGCATAAAGGGTTCAGCCAATCTTAGTGTTTTCTGCAATAATACTTTGATCAATATGTACTCAAAGTTTGGTGAAATAGGTGTTGCTCGTTATGTGTTTGATAAAATGACTGAACGAAATGAGTCTTCTTGGAATCATATGATCTCTGCATTTCTTCGTGCTGGTTTATACTTGGAATCGGTTCAGGCTTTTAGTGAAATGAGGGATTTAGGAATTTGGCCTAGTGGGTTTGCGGTTGCTAGTTTGATAACTGCTTGTGATAGGTCAGCTTGTATGTTAAGTGAAGGGTGTCAAGTCCATGGTTTGAGTATTAAGTCTGGTCTGCTTTACGATGTCTTTGTGGGTACGTCATTTTTGCATTTTTACGGTACTTATGGGCTGGTTCTCAATGCAAGAAAGCTTTTTGAGGAGATGCCTTATAAAAATGTAGTTTCTTGGACCGCCATGATGGTTGCTTATTCAAATTTTGAGGATTCCAAGGAAGTGATGAATTTATATTTCCAAATGAAGCGTGAGGGACAGAGTTGCAATGACAATACTTTAGCTACTGTAATTAGTTCTTGTGGATCACTTGAGGATGAGTTATTGGGTCATCAAGTTCTCGGGCATGCAATAAAGTCTGGATTAGAAACTAACATTTCTGTTGCGAACTCTCTTATATCGATGTTTGGTAGTTTAGGCAGGATCCAAGAGGCTAACTATCTGTTTAGTGGCATGAGTGAACATGACACAATATCATGGAATTCAATGATATCTGCTTATGTGCATAATGGTCTTAGTGAAGAGTCACTAAGATGTTTTTGTCGGATGCGCCATGTTCATAAGCAAATAAATTCTACCACATTTTCAGCTTTGTTATCAGGCTGTAATTCTGTAGAGAATTTAAAATGGGGTAAAGGAATTCACTCTTTAGTTACTAAATTTGGATTGGACTCAAACATATGTGTATCTAATACTCTTATAGGTATGTATTCTGGTGCCGGGGAGTCTGAACAAGCAGATTTGGTATTCAAAAGAATGGATGAGAAGGATTTAATTTCATGGAATTCCATGATTGCCTGTTATGCTCAGGAGGGGAAGTGCTTGAATGCCTTGAAATTTTTTGCTGGAATTTTTCGTATGAGAAATAAAGCAAACTCTGTGACATTTACGAGTGCTTTAGCTGCCTGTTCAGACCTTGAATTCATTACTGAAGGCAAGATTCTTCATACCCTTATAATTCTGAGTGGACTACATGAAAATTTGATTGTTGGCAATGCATTAGTTACCATGTATGCAAAATCTAGTAACATGATTGAAGCCAAAAAGGTATTTCAAAGAATGTCTATGCGGGATGAAGTGACATGGAATGCGCTTATTGGTGGCCATGCAGAGAATGAAGAACCAGATGAGGCAATAAAAGGCTTCAAATTGATGAGAGAAGAAGGCAGACCTGCAAATTACATTACAATTGCAAATATTCTTGGTGCTTTCTTGAATCCAGATGATCTACTGAAGCAAGGGATGCCTATTCATGCTCATATAGTTATGACAGGACTGGAATCCGATTCATATGTACAAAATTCACTAATTGCAATGTATGCCAAGTGTGGGGATCTTGGTTCTAGTAACTATATCTTTAACGGATTATCTCAAAAGAACCCTGTAGCATGGAATGTCATTATTGCTGCAAATGCTCATCATGGTCAAGTAGAAGAGGCTTTAAAACTTTTTGTCAAAATGAGACGTGCAGGTGTAGATTTGGATCATTTTATCTTCACTGAATGCCTTACTGCTACAGCCACATTGGCGATGCTGGAAGAAGGTCAACAGCTTCAAAGTTTAGCGCTCAAACATGGTTTTCACACCGATTCTTTTGTTGCGAATGCCACAATGGATATGTATGCAAAATGCGGAGAAATGGATGATGTGCTAAGAATAATTCCACAACTGCAAGATCGGTCACGCTTATCATGGAACATATTGATATCGACTTTTGCAAGACATGGACGTTTCAAGGAAGCAAAAGAAACTTTCCATGAAATGTTGAAGTTCAGAGCACAGCCTGATTATGTTACTTTTGTTTCTCTTCTTTCAGCATGCAGCCATGGAGGTTTAGTGGACGAAGGTCTGGCATACTATCATATGATGACAAAGGATTTCGGTATCCCTCCTCGAATAAAGCATTGTGTATGTATAGTTGATCTTCTCGGACGATCAGGAAGACTTGCAGAGGCTGAAACTTTCGTTAAAGAAATGCCAGTTCCACCAACTGATCTTGTATGGCGGAGCTTACTATCTTCATGTAAAACCCATGGCGATCTAGAACGCGGAAGAAAAGCTGCAGAAAATCTCATCAAACTAGACCCACTAGATGATTCAGCTTATGTTCTATATTCAAATGTTTGTGCAACCACAGGAAGATGGGATCATGTAGAGACTCTGAGGAAGAAAATGGGTTCAAACAGAATAAAAAAGAAACCTGCTTGCAGCTGGGTCAAGTTGAAGAATGAAGTAAGTTCATTTGGAATGGGAGATCAGTCTCATCCGCAAACCGACCAGATATATGCAAAATTGGAAGAACTAAAGAAACTGATCAAAGAAGCAGGATATGTTCCTGATACAAGCTATGCATTACATGATACAGATGAAGAACAGAAGGAACAAAGTCTTTGGAATCACAGTGAAAGACTTGCTCTCGCGTTCGGGTTGATTAATGCTCCTGAATCTTCAAGTATCAAGATTTTTAAGAACCTTCGTGTTTGTGGTGATTGCCATTCTGTTTATAAGTTTGTTAGTGGAATTCTAGGGAGGAAGATTATTTTAAGAGATCCTTTTCGGTTTCACCATTTTGGTGGTGGAAAGTGTTCTTGTTCTGATTATTGGTAATAGAAGTCATTCTTGCATTTGCCACCCAAATCATAGGCATAGCAACTCGATAGCTAATGAAATTTTTGCAGCTAAAAATATGAAATTTAATTGAATTCTGCAAAGTTAGTAATAAACATAAAAAATTAAAATAAAAAATGAAAATAACTTGTAAAATCTTATTTAAAAAACACATTGTATTTGATTTCAAACACAAAAATTAGAGTATTAGGGGACGTATGACATTATTTGTGCTTTTCTCCTTTTAATTTTTAAAATGCACTTATAAATAACCGGTGTTTGCTGCTTTTATAAAAACAACTTAAAAGTTATAAAAAGTTTGAACAGATAAAAAGTACTTATAAATAAGCAATATTTTTCTGTTTTTATAAAAAAACTTAAAAAATAAAAAAAAAAGCCAAAACAACAAATAAATAACTAATTTCTAAGTTAATAATTGATTAAAAAAATCCTAAACAGTAAGTAAACACCCTCTTAATAAAAATTTTCAGAATTCATCCAAACAGTTAAACGACACCGTTGGACAAGCCACCATCCCTCATAGGCTTTGGCCCATCAATTTCCATCCCGTTCCATTTGATCACCGTCTCCCTCTGCAAGAAACCTCAGTGTAAAAAGTTTCAGTCGTTCCATTGAAACCCAGATTTGATAAATTCTTCGAGGTAAGCCTTCAAATACTCTCAAGTTCTCTGCAACAAAACATAAAGTAACTTTGTATTTTGATCTTTTTCTCTTTACAGCATAATATGGGTGATAGTCAATACTCATTCTCTCTTACTACTTTCAGGTATGATTTCAAATAATAATCTTTCCTTAACTTTTAAATTTAATCTCTTTGATTTCGTTTATTTATCAAATGTGAGTAATCAGTTTCCCTTTTTTTGGCTTTTTCAGTCCTTCTGGAAAGCTTGTTCAGATCGAACATGCCCTAACTGCAGTCGGATCGGGCCAAACATCTTTGGGAATTAAAGGTAAATTATTTTAATGCTGTTTCATGTCTTCATTAAGTTTCTTAAGCTAATTTTTTTCCTTCGCATTTAGCTTTGTGTGTATAATTAATGCTCTGATTATGGGGAGCTCCAACCCTAATTTATTTGGAATTGATAGTTTAATTAGTGTGAACAATTTGGGAGCCTAATTTGAGCTCCAGCCCTAAGCTGATTAAGATATGCTAATGATTATGAATTAAAGAAATGCCATATTGAATTCCAAATTGTGTTGTTATTGCAGCTGCTAATGGTGTTGTTATTGCAACCGAAAAGAAACTACCATCTATCTTAGTTGATGAAGGATCTGTGAGAATTTTTTTTTTTTTTTACCTTCTTTCTTTCACAACCATTTTACTGTCAGTTCGTTTACTGACATTTTCTTTCTTTCTTTTTTTTTTTTTTGTTTTAATTTGGGTGCTCTTTTTTGCAGGTTCAAAAGATTCAAATTTTAACTCCAAATATTGGTGTTGTTTATAGGTTTGTTTTCTGATACATGTTTTATTTGTTTCAACCTAATTTACACCACCTTAGCTCTGATGCTTGTTGCATTGTATGTGAAAACCTGTGTTTACACTCCTATGTTTTTACTTTGCAAAGACTCTGAATTAGGGTTAGTAGAACCAGGTTTTGGGTGAGTAGTGATGTTGGTGGAATTATTGATACAAATGTTCCTTTTCAGGATGTAGTTTAGCGTTCAGATGCTAAGAGAATTAGTATAGGTTCAGGTTTGGTGATTAGTTATATGTCTCCCATTTTCTTGGTACCTCATTATGTGAATTTCAAAAAGTGGGCTTGAACTACTTTATCTCTGCTCATTTGTGACTATACTTAAACACCTATTAACTACCTTTCCCTTTTACTTTTATAATTTAATTCATTCATTGCTAATTTTTGCAGTGGCATGGGTCCTGATTTTCGTGTCCTTGTTCGAAAAAGTAGGAAGCAAGCAGAACAGTACCACCGGTTATACAAAGTACTACAACTCACACTTTTTATGTCTACAATTCATGTGTAATCAGAAAATTTTGTTTTTGTTTTTTGTTATTGACTCACCTTTTGTAATTTTGTTAAATCTCCCGTTTCTCCACTCCTTTTTACCTTCATGCCATTTTAAGGATTGTGGGAATCTTTTTTAATGATCATCACTGATGTTGGTTTTAACTAATTTCATGAACTTGCCTTGCAATATGATGTAATGAACCGATTCTATTGTCTACAGGAACCAATCCCTGTTACGCAACTTGTAAGGGAGACGGCTGCTGTTATGCAGGAGTTCACTCAGTCTGGGTAATATTCAATTCTCTTTCATATTTTGCATGTGTTATCTTAGTAAGAATGGAGATGTCTACTTCATTTTTTCTTGCCACCCACTATATATATATAGCCTGATTTTTTTTATATAATACTCATATATTCTGTTTATTTTGGTAGCGGTGTGAGGCCTTTCGGAGTATCACTTTTAGTTGCTGGTTTTGATGACAAAGGTCCACAGCTATACCAGGTATTCAACTTTTTTTTTATTTTATGTTTCTTGGCAATATAACATTCAAGTGGCCAGAGAAGGGAAACAAATCAACTTTAACAAGAGATAGTTTCTTTTAATTGGAACTGAATCATGTTGGCCTCAGTAGTCTGAGTTATCTAGAGAAGCATAATTAATGTAGTGTTTATTTCTATTACTGCAAAAGCATGACTGATGTCAAGCTAACACTATATGATATGCACCATATTTTAAATTTGGTTTCATGGCATTTATCTTTAGAATTGATCTTACAAAGGTGCAATTTTATTCCTCAATCAACTGTATGTTGGTATTTTTTTAATGTTTCATATTTTTCTCTAGGTGGATCCATCTGGTTCATATTTCTCATGGAAAGCTTCAGCTATGGGGAAAAATGTTTCTAATGCAAAAACCTTTCTTGAAAAGAGGTTAGCAGTTAAATTGGTGCAGCATTTGAAATCTATCTCTATGTGTTAAGACTTGGTATTGTTGTTCCAGCTCATGCTGTATGATTTTAGGAGTATATCTCTGTATAGTTGAAAAGTTTATATTGGTTTTCAATTTGTTCATTTTTAGCATTTTGATTGCTATAATCATGCCTTTTTCTCCTCTCTCCTGTCGCTCATAACCCATTCATTTCCAGGACATTAATTTGATTCTTTTCTTATAGGTATACAGATGATATGGAACTTGATGATGCAGTCCATACAGCAATACTAACACTGAAAGAAGGGTAGGTGTTTTTAAACATATTCCAGTATATTTGGAACTGTTTCAGTATTTAATAGTGATCTTTCATTCTTCCATTTCACTTACCATAGATACTAGTTATGTATTATTATTTTGATGGCATACTATTCATGTTTGCCCAGAACAAATCCTTAACATGGTTAGTGGATGTTTGTGGTATAAAATTGGCAAAAAATGACTGAAGTGTTTCAATACTTGACAACATAGACAAATTGTAAAACAAATAGAATGCAGGAAAAAGATAGCCTGTTGAGCTAGGGATAATCTTAAACAGTTATCAGAGTTGGCTGAAGCCTCATTAAGTCAGAATCATAGTGATTTGCTGTATTTCATCATTTTATGAAATACTCTTGACCAGCTACTTTAGCAATTAGAATGCATTTTATTTTATGCATTATTGTGATATTGTCTTCAGAAGGTAGAATAGATCTTGCTTTCATTTGTTTAATTTCAGCCTTTCTTTTCCTGTATTTTTGTAGGTTTGAAGGACAAATCTCAGGCAAGAATATCGAGATTGGCATAATTGGTGCTGACAAAAAATTCAGGCAAGTAGCTAACATTTCTCTTTGATAACCTACCTGGCTCCACACTTACTAGATATTTGATCTAGGAGCTGGAACATTGAACTGAACTTCATATGCATAATTTTAACCTTGTCATAATAAAATTTGCCTCGTCTTCCTCCTGTAAATTGGCAATGGAATGTCCTAAAGCTTGTTGATAATTCAGCTAGTTTTGTAATGAAGTTTTCATTAATTAGGAAGTGGAAGCATCAAATTCAAGGGAACCCTTAGTTTGATAAGATTTGCTGCAATCTAAATTTTTTTTTTTTTTTTGTTTTGCTTTTATGGTAGGGTACTGACACCAGCTGAAATTGACGATTACTTAGCGGAAGTGGAGTAAAGCTTGTGTCTTTGCTTCAGCTGTGGCTTGAAAGGAACTATCAATTTGATTTCATGAGGGATGGATATGAATGGACAATGGGTCTGTTGTGAAACTTTTGATCAAGTTCCTAGAGAGAGAGAGAGAGAAATGTATTGCTGGGCAATTTGTACTAACTGTTGCCTTTTTCAAACATTTGGAGCTTAAAGTTAGAAACTTTTTCACATTTAAGGACTATGTTGAAACAAATGCTCATATCCTTTTCCCTTTGTATCTTTCAAATCCTGCACTTGAATGCTTCTTTTGCTTGCTTGATCGTAATTGAGCTGATCGGAATCCTGAAAACTCCTAGTACTTGAATGCTACTGAAAGTACTCCTTTGGTCGAAGTATAGATTACATGCATACTCCCTTCCCTTGTTCTCAAAATATAAACACGTTTTTCATGATAATGTCTAAATTTCAATTTGTTTATAATTACTTCTTATATAAATTCACAATAACTCCCTTTTTATTGAATATTTAGTGTGATTTCCGAGATAATACCTATTATTCACTCTCATTTATAAATTCCCTATCATTAACTTCTTAATTTTCCTTTTTTTTAGAGCAATTTTGTGAAAATTGGATGATTAAATTGTAATCTTAGCTAAAATGTAGCAATAAAATCATAATGTCTATTCGGTCTTCTTGTTGAGATAACGGAAAAAACAAACATAACGATGAGGTATGATAATTTTGTTTGACCTTGCTAAACTGTGTATTATGAGAGCAATTTTATAAAAATTGGACGATTAAATTCTAATATTGACTAAAATATAGTAATGAAATTGTATTTTATTAAAAAAATATAAGAGGGGCATGAGTGACGTGGCAGCGGTTTGTGTGTTGACTGAGGACGGTTAATTTTTTCTACCAAAGAGGGTGGTTGATTTCATAGGTTAGGTTCTCTTCCTCCTTACTCTCGCTAGGGGTGAGCATTTGAGTTCGGACAAAACGGGTAATTCAGTCAGAACGAGTAAAATGGAACGGGTAAAAAATTGTAAAACTTGTAATTCGGGCAAATCGGGTAATATAATTTTTTGCTTGAATTACCTGTTTTGCCCGATTTACAAAACGACGTCGTTTTACTTCTTGTGGGACCACGTTTTATCATTCATTTTGTGTTTTATATGTTTATCCAATCGAAAATGTATTAAACAGGCGCTACTAATGCAAAATGAAAGAAGATTTTATTTTCAGTTTTTTTATTTTCGATTTTTTACCAAAACCGAACCGAATTTTCAGTTCAGTTGGTATTCGGTTCCTAAAATCATCGGTTCAATTTTCGGTTCTCTTAAAGTCAACTTGGTTTTTATTCAGTTCCATGATTTCGATTTGGTTCGGTTCACTGAAACAAGTTTGCTAATTCATATTTTCATGTGCATGTTCATCCTATGACCTCTTGGTCTTGGCAATGAAAGTGGCTTCATATTTTTCCTTTTCACTTTCTAGCCTCATGTAATACATTTTTCTAGTCGTTGTTGCTTTGGGTTCATTACAAGTTTTACTTTAAAATAAAATAATAATGATAAACACTACGTTTTTGAAAAAATATATTAGCACATATATGCAATAAAATCAATTAATTGAAAAGATCATTGCAAATGCAAACTAATTAATTACAAAGGTATAAAAATATACGTCTTTTGATTTTTTTCCTTTCTCACATATAATATCGCAGATTTGATTGCTAATAATCAGTTCAATTGTTATTTTAGGGGTTATTCCTCAGTTTTAGGTTTGCAATTGTTGGCCTTTTATGGTTTTCGCACTTGTTTCTAAATTTTTAATATAGAAATTAGAGATTATGTCAAAGGGAAGGAACTGTTCTATTAGCTTAATATGATCAACAATTTAGTGCCAAATCAATTTATATTTGTTGGCCTTTCATGGATTGCATTTTTCCTTTCTGTAATTGTTTATAGAATTCATAACATACTAATTGTTATCTTAATTTTAAGTTATACGTACTTTTTTTTTAGATGTCAATTGGAGAAGAAATTTCTCCACAAGTGGAAGGTGAAGTTCGAAGTAATATTGGTTCTGATAATGCTACTTCTGCTGAAGAAAAAGGAAAGGGAAAAAATAGAGAAATGCCCTTAAGATCAAATGTGTGGCAACATTTCTCGCGATTTAAAGACACTGATGGATTTCGGAAAGGTAAATGTAAATACTGCGGTGCTCTTTATTGTTGTGATAGCAAAAGTGCTGGAACAAACCATTTGAAATATCACATTGATAGATGCAAGATGAAATCTAATGGGAACCTAAAGCAATCTTAGCTTGTATTTAAACCTACCAAATTAGAGAAGGAAAATGCACTAGTACTTGGAAGTTTGACTAAGAAGCAATTATGAAAGCTTTAACTTTCATGATAACTGTTGATGAATTACCATTTAGATTTGTGGAGAGTGAAGGATTTAAATACTTAATATCAATTTGTTGTCCAAGGTTCAAAAATTGCCCGATCTGCCTGAATACTCACCTCTAGCCTCCCCTTGTTTGCTTGGCTACGTCCTTGGTGATGCAAACCAACATGCTCTTGCAAAATAGGCAATGTAGGAATAAGTGGAACTCGTCCGCATCTTGGGCACAATATCGTTACTCCTAGAATTCTCCTTATTATTCTATGTCCAACGGGTAGGCCTCCTTCAAATAATCTCCAAATGAAGTGTTCAAGCTTTCTCGAGACATGTAACTTCCATATCATACGCCAATCTTGTTGCATGATATTTAGACCAACTCCATTACTTCTTTGGGTTTCTTTACAGGCAATTTTGTACTTGATTTTACGGAGTAAATCTGAGTGCATGTGTAGTTTCATACTAGCTTGTCTTTTGCCCTAATTTGTAGCAATAAAATTCAAGAAACGTATGCATTGTGCCTTTAAAAAATATGAAAAATCCTCTTTTTATTCCAATAATTTCCTCCACATTAGGGTTGAGCATGTACCCCCGATCCGTTGGGGATATCCACTAATCCGAATCGCGTGAGGATGATTTTTTCCGATCCGTTGGGTTTCGGAGCGTGGATGGGTTTGAAAATTAAAACCCACTGCTGGGTCGGGAAACCCGTCCCCGCCCGTGCGATGACGTATATGTAATTTTCGATAGGTTATACAGAACGCCAGCATATTTCAATTTTCATTTCTCAATAGAAGGTTAGCCGCAGCTCTCCCTCCCTCTTTTTCTATTCTCTCTCGCTCCTCTGTTCGCCGCCCGCTCCCCATCCAACGCCACCACTCAACTCCACCACCACAGCTTCACCGCCACCCTCCACCGACCGTAACACCAGTCGGCCTTCGTCCGCCTCTCCCTACTTCCTGATTTTGTATTTTCTTTTGTCAGTTAAGGTAAGTTCTTCCTTTTTTTTTAAATTTCAGTTAAATATCTTCTCCTTCAGCCTCCATCAGCCGATTACCCACCATGTTGTTTACAGGTTGTCAATCGCCGGCCAGCCGCTCAACGCCGGACATTTGCAGTGTCGATCTCCTTCAGCCTCATAGTATTTCCTTCTCCGGACATTTGATCGTTTCCGTTCATCTTCATTGATCTTTTTTCATTTCTGGTAGGTTCTAAAACTCCTCTGTTTCTTCCTTTTTGGTGTTCTGCTTGTTTTAACTGAATGCATACGTATAGTATATGAGTTGAAAATCAGGGAGACAAGTGCTCTGTTTCCATATGAGTTTCAAAAATGTACCTAAGAACTCGCAAAATAATTTCAGAGACAGAAGTGAGAAAATCACTGTGAAGAATGTCATCATGCCAACTCTGTCCTATAGTTCTCTGGGACATTATCAGTCAACATGAGCTTTGATAAAAAAAAAATTTAATAAACTTGTCTCTCTGCTTGTGTTCTGCTTGACATTCTTCACAGTTTTGTTTATGTTTAGCAGAATAGATGAAAATCAAAAGTTTTAATTAACCATATTAATAGAACAGCCAGCTTTAATATAGAATAGATCTATATTAGAAAAAAAAAATCCATATTAGAATAGTGCAAATCAAATCCTTAGTTGTGTCTTTCTATTCTCTGTCAAGAAGTTGCTGCAAACAGTTCTTTTATGTTTAACCCACGAAATTTAAATTCAACTTCTATATTGCAAGATAATTTGACTATTAGAGATAGTCAGTGGTCAAAATGGTATACCATTGCTCAGTAGGTCTAATTCTGGAGTGCTGATTGAAGAACATACTTTTTTGGTGGTTTTTCATTTGCAATGACAATGCATTACAAATATCGATGAATTTATGTAATATATAAGGAAAGAAAGGAAAGTAACATGATACAAAATCGTCTCCCTTGGGCTATGATAAATATTCTAAAATTCCTTAGATATTTGAAGCAATCAGATCCCACCCGTTTTCCTTTTCTGCCAGTTTGGTGTATTCATTTTCATTGGTTCAAGTTAATGGTCATTCTATGCTGTTAAATAGCATTTTATTGTTTTTGTATTCTCCAACATGTGGCTTTGGCACCTTGGAAGGAATAGACTGGAAATTTTATTTGGATCATGTAATTTTTTTTCGCTTTTAATTTGTTTTTGCTTTTAAATTTGAAAAAAAAATTAAAAAACCCGTGGATAAATCCGCATATAACCTCCCCGCTCCGTGATCCGGAAAACCCCGACCTGCAGCGGGGGTGGGGCGTATTTTGAATGAGCGGGGCGGGGACGGGTTTTTTGAAACCCGCCCGAACCCGCCCCGTGCTCAACCCTACTCCACATCAATAAGATTTTTAACCCAAAAATCTATATTTGCTCCATTATGGTTCTTCTGAGATTTAAAAGGGAAGTTTGTTCTCAACCAAAGATAATTAAAATAAGAAATGTACCTTCCCAATCGAACATGCCATCGGACCCCTCAATTCAGGACTTCTCTAATTTTCAGAATGCTCTTCTATCCCCATGACGAATTCCCACTATCCTTTGCTTCATGAATGATGTAAAATTATATATTTGGAATGAACATGAAATTGCAGTTTTGAGTGATGTACAATTTTATTCGTTGGTGAAGTTATGACTTTTCCGAGAGCCGAAAAACAGAAAAACAATTAAAAATAAACCAAAAATTGAACCATTCGGTTGAGCCAATTTGCCTATAATAGCCAAAAGTTCTATTTCAAATTTGCCATTATTTTAAACTTTTGGGCACAATTAGTGAAAAATTTCATAACTCGGGGTATTGTAGCAAAAAAGTAAAAAAGTTATGATGTGGATGGTTGTGTGGCAAAATTGGCCCCACCTTCTCTGCCTCACCTGAACTCGAATGAACAAAACCAGTGCAGGCTCTTGAACTGAAAACCCTAGCACGAATCAACCTAAAACCCTAGCGCGTAGAATTGCAAATAATAGCACCTGCAAAACTTAAAGATCTAACGATAATTATCAGTTCGATGTCTACAGTAGACGATAAAGTTGTGCAATTGGAACATGTAGTGCCGGAATATGAAGCGCAAGAAGATGGTGGAGAAGAGGAAGAGCTGGGGTGGTCGTCGGACTCGGAAATTGGAGATGCTTTAGATTGGTTGGACTCAAAAGACGACGACGAAGCATTAGATGGAGGTATTACTCTGAATTCGAGACGCCCCAATGCTCATGGAGGTATTCACTCTCGTCCTAATTCCTCCACTCTGCAACCTCTCTCTAATCGTAACCAGAAGTTTTCTCATCATATTCGTGCTTCGCCTTTAGAGGTATTTCTATTAAACCTAGTTGTTGTTGCCAATTGAAGGTTTGAGTCACCGTAGATATTTTATCCGTTTGCTTAATTCCATTGTTTGTGCAGGAGTGGGAAGGGAGGTTGAATGTTGGCATGTCCAATTCGGTGACAACTGCAATTCGTGGAAGTGTTCGAGACATGGCCATTGGTAAAACTAAAACCACTGAGAAAGCAGACCGTGCAACTGTTGAGCAGGTTAAGATCACTAAATTTGAATTCTAACTTAAAATATTGTGCAAAGAAAATAAAGATAAAAAATTTCGTTATTAATCTATACGCTAGAGATGTGCTTGTATGCTCTGGCATCCCTAACATACGTAGAGTGTTTATTTTCATGGAGTTTAATTCATGTAGAATGTTTAGATTAAATCCTACATGTTGCAATCTGCTTGTTTACTGAAAGGTCATTTCTTTACAAAAATCTTATAGGCCTGGTTGCTGTTGTTCAATCTGGTTTACAGTTTGATTGGTGGTTATGTCCACTGGCTAAATTACTCTTTAGTATACCTCTTATCATAAAAAGCAGGCTTTTTAGGCTTAAGTTTCCACCAGGTGACCTTTTCATTCATTGAAATTATGTAACTCATTAATCGTAATGTTGTTTCTAGGCCATTGATCCTAGGACTCGCATGGTTCTGTTCAAAATGCTGAATCGGGGTGTGTTTCATGACATTAATGGATGCATTTCCACTGGAAAAGAGGTATTTAATAACCATTTATCTATAGTTTGATAATTCTTGAATATTCTGTTTCTATAAATATTACTTACTATGAAGTCAGTTTCTTTATTACCTATCGTTGAACTTTTAATTTTACTATTAACAGGCTAATGTTTACCATGCAACAAAATCTGATGGTCAGGAACTTGCAATAAAAGTGTACAAAACCTCAGTTCTGGTTTTCAAGTAAGTCAATGGTATTTCATCTTTCTAGGAGAGTAATTTCTTCTAGAATTACTAGTCTCATTTTTGAAATATAAGTATTTGTACTATACACCTAAAAGCCATCTCCTAGTCAGGCATAAAGAATGCAACGTTAATTGATCCTTGCTGATTATGAGTACTTAGCTATATTAATTTGACATTAGTGTCTTCAGCTTCCCACTCATCATAGTCCGTATCATCTTCTGTAGGTGCAACCTTTCTTCTAGTAATATAACCCTTTTTCTTCCTGCTAGCAATATGCATCTCCAAAATCTTTGACCAAACACGATAATTAGTTTCATCCAATTTTAATGTGTATTGGAGAAGACGACTAATGAATGGTCACTGTTGAGAGTTTCTTGCTGTCAGGAATCCCTTTCGTTGTCCATTTTGGTAGACATCAATGGAATTTAAGAGATAACCAGAACAAAGGTGACGGCTAGGGTTTGAACAAAAGAAGGCAGCGGAAGATTTTTTTTTTCTTTTTTTTCCTCTGATACCATATGAACAATTGACTGAAAACTCATATCTTATTCCATATACCTCAAGGTATTTATACAAGATACCTATACCTATTTATACTAAGTCAACTATACAACAAAAAGGATATAATCTCAGGGAATAATCACAGATTTTGATTTCTGAATTAGTTCCTAAATTAGTGTTCAGCTATATATGCTAAGTGTTTTGTTTCAACTAAGTCTAATGTATTATACTTCTTGAAAATTCATGTAACGCTGGGTTCCATCTTGTGTAGAGTATGTTGCATTCCATTTTTTATTCTTCATGTGATTTAATGTCTTTGTTCGCAAAACTACAGGGACCGAGATCGGTATGTACAAGGTGACTATCGTTTTAGATTTGGATATTGCAAGCACAATCCTAGGAAAATGGTAAAGACATGGGCTGAAAAAGAAATGAGAAATCTTATGAGGTAAAACCAATGTAATTTGATTCTATTTACATGTAATTTTTTAAAATGCAAAGCAACATTAACTGTGTTCTTCAAATCATCTATTTCTCATGTACTATTTATTGTGCATCAGGAAAATCTTTTTATTGGAGTTTGTTTCTGTATTCTGCTAGATGAAAAATATGACCTTATGAAAATACTTCATATCTGATATATTAGGATGCAATTTTAAGCATTTATATTGGGTGACCAATTTTTATTATATGTTACAGGCTGAAGGCAGCAGGAATTCAATGTCCAACTCCATATCTCCTGAGACTTCATGTTCTGGTCATGGAATTCATAGGTATTCTCCTCTGTTTCATGTGTAGTGGTGGATGCCTTGTTCCTTTGGAGTGTAATAATTTAGCTTGTTAAATGTCAATCTCACTCACATCAACCAATCAATTTTTAGCATCTGCTGCCTAGGATATTTTTCATAACATGTAGCCTTGTCAACTCATTAGAAAATCCTCCCTTCTGTGTTACTTCAAGGATATTGTTTCTAGTTGCTTGCATTTCTTCTTCACATACTTCTCCCTATCCTTCCTTATTTATTTATATATTTATTCTGTTCATTCTTATGCAATGCACTGTTTTTAGTTCTCCATTTACTTATCTTCTTTCTTTTTTCACTTGTTAAACTTTCTTATAGGAAAGGCTGGTTGGGCTGCGCCTCGTCTTAAGGATGCTGCTTTATCTCTGGACAAGTTACGTGAAGGTTATGTAGAGGTGTGTCAATTTTTTTTTGGCAATTTCATTTATTGTTTTGAATATAAATATCAGAAGGAAGGGTTTACCATTTGAATTTTGTTATTTATGGTCTTTATATCAGATGATTGTTGCAATGCGAACTTTATATCAGAAGTGCAAACTAGTGCATGGGGACCTCAGCGAATATAACATACTCTACTATGAGGTGAATGGTTGTTGCTTTACAGAAAGAATAGACATTCTTATTTT
>CATIWJ010501363.1:0-12708 GCA_949640765.1 Croton laevigatus | reverse complement strand
GAATGACAAAATATAAAACCAATGCTGCAGCAGAAATCAAGAGGGCAAGTATATGACTCCATGGCCGTGATTTGCAGGTGCTGAATATTTCCACTATTATAAAAGGAATCAAAGACAAAAGCATTATTTTGGCTGTATATGAAGTCTTCTGATCTGTTTCTACACCATACTCTGTTCAACATTTAAAAAAAAAAAAATTGAAAGAGATTAATCATATGTATTACTGTAATTAATTAACGAGATAATGATTAGTACAAATAATTAACCTTTTAAAAGAGATAATTTTCTTTCAACCGACGAACAACTTGTTGAAGTTGAATTGGGTATAGGACGAGATTCTGTAATTATTTTAGTCCTGCGAAGAAGAACACAAATTCCCCACTGTAATGTCAAGTAAAAAACAGTAGATCCGACTAGTGCACCCGCTCCATTTTCGACTATAATTTGAGCTGCCTCTTTGTTCTGCGCAAGCCCAGATGCTGCAAATCCAAATTCACAACTTGAATCTTTAAACAAAAAAGGTTCAATGCTATGTAAAGGAAAAAGGTAAATTACACAAGAAGAATATTATACCAAGAACGATCGCAATATTGGGTAGAACCTGAAAAATTCGAAACACAGTAAAGCCATAGATACCAACACCCAAGATGCTAAAAAGCTGCTGTCTACCCTTACTTAGAATTTCATCGCCAACAAGCAACAAGTATTCAAGAAGTACGATTTGGAATATGAAACCAGGAATATTGCTTGCGCATGGCAAGAACCCGTAGTTATGAACACATGTTTGTTGGGTTGAATTTAGAGGTTTTGGACTCAGAAAGGATGAGTTTAGTTCAAGATGATTTAGTGGTAGTATTTCATGGTTCGACTTGATGGTTCGGCTCTGTACTGAGTTTAGAATCAGAAGAAGTAGGGTGATAAGTAAGGCTGTTACCAACTGAAATCTTGCCATTGATGCGGAGAAGAGAAGCTGGTGAAAGTGAAGTGAAGGTGGAGTAGCAGACTGCAGGAGGTTGCTTTCCAGTATGGAATCAGGGGGCCAAAATATATAGAGACGCGGGTGATTGACTTGAGAAGTCCTCCAGTCAAAATTTTTTAAGAAAATTTGTGGTACAAAATTGAAACTTGGTGCTCAAAGCTACTTGACGCACCATACGAATTATAAACTACAAAACTGGACACTCTAAAAATAAAAATAAAATATTAGGATAATGGTTAATAATATCAACCGATATGTTCTTTAAATTAATTCAGGCATAGAACGAGATCAAAAGGATATAATCTTAAATTTATAATTTTGATAATATGAGAATTTCATGATGAATATTTTGTATCAGCTCAGTTATCTAGTAGTAAAAAATAGTTGAAACTCCAAATATTTTGCTTCAATGAGACAGAAAGGTATACAATACCAACTAATGTTAATCATGGTTAAACTTGTTAGTTTTTTTAGTTCATGCTAAGAAATTTATATTTCAATTAAGTGTATCATTACAAAGTTTTTATTGGAATAAATTAAAGGAAAAAATTAAAATTTTTTTTCCTCGTAAATTAACTTAAAGAGTTTTGAGACGAGAGGCTCTCGCTTCCCATTTTTTTAAATTTTTTTTTACTCGAACTGTTAATTATTTAAATTTAGTTTCGAAATCAATTTTAACGGTTTACAGTTTTTAGAATTTGACTGTGTTATAAATTAAATTTGAAATAATTGAGACCATTGAATTTATAGTCATATAAAATTTATAATACAGAGTCGAATTCTATAAATTTTAAACTATTAAAATTAATTTCGGGACTCAATATAAATAATCTATAATATCGAGTCGGAAAAAATAATGAAAAAAACAGAAAAAAAAAAAAGTTCGAAAACCTCTCGAAACCAGGCCGGACCGGAACTTAAAATAGTGTGTAAATATTAGGAGACTAAAATGGGTCTTTAAACAAAAAAAAGGTATGTATTAAATTCTATACAGAAGTGGCAGGTGAGACATTCATACAATCAGATCATAAATGCATGGACAAAAGAAAGTGACCCCAACCTAAAATAAAACGTGGCAGTGTTAGAAATCATTATTTATTTTATTATTGGTTTGAATATTTGAAAAAAAAAAAAACTGACGCTATCGATTTGATTTGAGTGTCCTAATTATTTTAGTTTTTATACATGCCTATGTGAGTTATTGCCATTATAAGAGCATCTCCAATGCTAATGTGAATTGCACTAATCACTTGCCACATAACAAAGAGAGAATTTTTTTTTTTTTAAATACTCTCCAATACTAATGTCTATTTTAGATGTAAAGCTTATATAGACTTAACATTGCCAATATCACTTTCTATTTTTAAAAAACATTCTTGACAAAGTTTATATTTAATGATGCATTGTGATTGGCTAGTTATTATATTGTAATTTTAACAAAGAACAAAAAAATAAAATAGACAACGTTATATTGGAGATAAAAATTTTAAATTAGGTGTCAAGATATTGACATCTATCCATATTTTCCTTGACACCTTCTATTTTATTAAACACATAAATAAATAAGAGATATTGCATTGGAGATACTCTAAGTTTTAAGTTGTCTGTCATATTGCTCAATCTTCTTACTGTCAGTTGCGTTATTGACTAATTTCTAATATCATTTTTTTTTTGTCATTCATCCAACCGAGTAACTGTGGCGTGCAATCATCATCTTATCCTTTATGAAGCCTAAACATCGGCTAGTCACCGGACACAGCGATCAAAGCCGAGCTCACCGCCAACAAGAGTACAACAATGCTCCAGCGATATTTACGAAAATTAGGAGCTGCAGCTGGTGATGATTGCTAGTTTCTTGAACTTATATTCACAGATAAGTTTTCATTCTTAACGAGGGACAATCTATAAATTATTGATACTTGATTATTGTCTTGTAAATATAATGTTCCAATAATATAATGAATGAAATTGACTAGTAGTGATTGGCTGAAATTTTATGAAAGTAATTCAGTAATTTTTTTAGAATCCCACATCACAATGAATAGCACTAGAGTCTAGAGAGAATGTGTTAATTTGAAATGAAATTAGATTTTGCCGTGGTTAGTATTGATTCAATACCTTAGAACCTTTATGAACAGATCATACAGGAAAGGTGAAGAGAGGAAGAAGGAAAGTGGACTGCCGCAGAAAAGGAAAAAGGAAAATGAAATGAAAAGAAAAATACAAATGCACTTAAGGTTACAACACGGTCCTACATGCCCAAATAAATTATTCTTAGTCAAGTAGTCAGCCAATTAAAAATTAGTAGTAGGACCGTTGACTAATCAAATAAAACGGTTAAAAAATTTACTTGTATATTTATACTTCAACATATAATACAGTAGTAATTTGAAAAATTCTTCAATTTCTATTCATTGAAATTCTCTCAATTTCTGTTTATGGTATCAGAGCAGGAAGATCCAAATAACCTGTGAAATCAAGCTGTAATCATGGCAGATAGAGCAAGACAATCAGAAATGGCAGATGACATTTACAACATCACAAACTTAGATCAATCAACAACAACACTGGTCACAATTTCTTTAAATGAGATGAATTACCTATCTTGGAGCAGATCTATGGTGATAGCCCTAACTGCTAGAGGCAAGGTTGGGTTCATCAATGGAGACATACCTCCACCTGCAAACAATTCAGAGACATATAAGAAATGGAAGAGAGTTGACAGTACTGTAACATCATGGATTCTTAATTCCATGACATGAGAGCTAGCGGAGGCTTTTCTATTTGCATCAAACTCCAAGGATCTTTGGGAGGAGCTAGCTAACAGGTTTGGAGAAAGTAATGGGCCACTCATTTATCAGTTCCGCAAGGATTTATCTGATACTACACATGGCAACAGTATAGTAACTGCCTACTAAACCAAACTCAAAAGATTGTGGGATGAGCTAGCTTGTCTCAAGCCATCACCTAAGTGTGTATGTGGAGTATCATATCAGGTCCAAAATTTAGAAAATAAGATGAGATTGATACAGTTCTTAATGGGACTAAATGAGACTTATGATCATACTAAGAATCAGATCTTGTTAAATGGATCCATTACAAAGCATTGGCAAGGCACATTCAATGTTGCTAAGTGTGGAGAAATAAAGAGAGGTGTAGATGCAAAGTCTTAGTCTATAAGACAATACAATGGCATTGTAATACACAAAAGAGATCCAACTACCAGAAAACAGGGGGGAAAGGAAGCAACAAAAACAAAACATATCAGTATTGTGAACATTGCAAGTTGAATAGCCATATAAAAGAAGGATGCTTCAAAATAATCGGTTATCCTGACTTGTTTTTTGATGTGAAGAAAAAGAAGGCCAGAGCAAATATGGTTTTAACTGAGCAATCAACACCAAATCAGTTAGAAGATATGGAGACGATACACAATCAAGCAGAACATCATCCAGAAATCAAGAAACTGGTACGGATGGAGGTGCAGAAAATGATAAAACGGAAAGACACACAAGATGATGCCTACAATAAAACACCACTAGTTCATGCAGCTGCCTTTGCAGATATGTCACTCTCTGATTATTGTTTTTACTTGCAAAATGATAGAAAAGGGTCATGGATCATTAACTTAGGGGACACACATCACATAACCAATTGCACAAAATATTATGTCAAAGTGACCAAACTATCAAAACCACAACCCATAGACTTACCTGATGGAACTAGAAATGAAATAACTCATATAAGGACAGTGGCTTTCAATAACCAGTTTACATTACCAAATGTGTTGTGTGTACCTAGCTTCAAGTGTAATCTATTGTCCACAAGCTGCCTAGCCAAGAAAAACGATATTTCAGTTAAAACATTACCAAATTGTTGTGTCTTGAAGGATATTCAGGCTAGTGAAATGCTAGCATATGCCAAGGAAGTGGGAAACCTATATATGCTTGATAGTAACTCTTTTGTTCAAACAGTTAAGACTAGCTTAAATTCTACTTGTAATAACCATACAGAACATGTTAATTACTTGTGGCATGTCAGACATGGACACATTTCTGAAAAAAGACAAAAGTGTATTGCACAAATTCCTATTTTGCATAACAAGATTACATGCTATGTGTGTCCTTGTGTCTAAGCAACAAAGATTACCTTACAAAAAAAAAAAAAGCCATAGTCATGCTGAAAAATCCTTTAATCTGGTTCATGTTGATTTGTGGGGTCCCTATGCAACTAGGTCAATCACTGGAGCTTACTATATGCTCACTATAGTTAGGGTTGAGCATTTAACCCGATCCGTCGGGGATCTGTTGAAACCCGACCCGTACGGGACACATTTTCCCCGATCCGTTGGGGCACGAGGCGGGGATGGATTTTAATAATGAAACCCGCTGCGGGTTTGGGGCGGGGACGGGTTTTAGTATATCCGCCCCGCTCAAAGATAATATTATAATTTTACTAATAATTTAAAATTTATAAATGATAATAAATATATTGGCTTATAAAGATTACTATAAAAATATATTTTTTATTGAAATTCATGAATAATAAACATATAAATTTAAGTTATTTTGCATTATATTTTTTAAAGTTGCATTATATTTTAATTAATTAAATGAGGTTCAATGTTGAAGTAGTAAGTATTATTTTTATCAATTGAATTGTTTAATTTATTTTATATATTATATAATTAATTGATCTTATTTTACAATTTAAATGTATAAAAAATATTTAAATTCTTTTTTTTTCCTTAAAAAATTTATTTTTTTCAAATAAAAAAACCTACGGATAAACTCGCCCCGATCCGCGATCCGAAAAACCCAACCCGCAACTGGGCGGGGCGGGGATGGGGCGGAGACGGATTTTATGAAACCCGCCCCATGCTCTTCCCTAACTATAGTAGATGACTACAGTAGGTATACATGGACCTACGTGCTATCACACAAAACACAAGTAACCAAAGCCATAACCATTTTTGTCAACCAAATTGAAAACCAATTCAATACCAAAATTAAACAATTTAGGTCTGATAATGGGACTAAGTTTATAAACTAAAATATGCAAACTCTTTTCCATGAAAAAGGCATAATTCATCAAATGTCTTGTCCCTACTTACCCCAACAAAATGGAAGAGTAGAGAGAAAACATAAAGAACTCCTAAATGTGGCTAGATCATTCATGATACAAGCAAATTTAACCAGAGGTTTTCTGGTTAGAAGTTCTACTTACTGCCATATACATCATAAATAGAGTACCAACTGAAGCACTATCTTGGAAATCACCCTACAAAGCCCTACACAACACTGAACCAGACCTATCTTTCCTTAAAACAATAAGATGCTTATGTTTCATGTCAAATGTTCAACCAAAAAGAACAAAATTTGATCCTAGATCATTTTCATGTGTTCTTCTCGGTTATACAACTCAATACAAAGGATATAAGGTTTATAACCTCCAAACACACCAAATCCATTTCTCTAGAGACTTAATCTTTAGAGAAACAGTTTTTCCATACACAAATCACAAACCAGAATCATCACACAATTTTTCATTGCCAACATACATAGACCACATTTAACATGAATCAGATACAAACCAGCAATAACATACACTCATTTCCACAGATAATTTACTAGAAATAAACCATTCACAACAATCACACATATCACACCCAAACACAAATACTAGCCCTAACCAACAGATCACAAGTGATTAACAACCAAACATAACCCAGCATCAAAATGAACAAAGAGTTAGAAGAAGCACTAGAAATACCTCCAAACCAGCTTGGCATAACGATTTTGTTTTCCCTGATACACCAACTTCAAACTCCATATCTACAACACAATTTACAAACACATCAGCAACACAAACATTAAATTAGCCCCATATTTTTCAAATGACTACCTAACTTTTCAGGCTAATGTAGTCAAAGTTCATGAACATATCTCTTATTTGCATACAAAAAATGATATTCATTGGGTAAATGCCATGCAACATAAATTAGATGCTTTGGAAAATAATGACACATGGTGTTTGACCACCTTACCAAAAGGCAAGAAAGCTATTGGTTGTAAATGGGAGTACAGGGTTAAATACAAGGCTGATGGAACTATTGATAGATACAAAGCCAGGCTGGTAGCTAAAGGATACAACCAACAATTGGGACTTGACTACAATAGTTTCAATCCTGTAGCCAAGCTGGCTACTGTCAGAATTTTATTATCCCTAGTAGCTGCATATTCATGACCATTGCACCAACTAGACATTAATAATACATACCTACGTGGTCACCTAGATGAGAAAATCTACATGACTCTACCACAGGAGTACACAAAGGCAGATAAAGGGAAAGTATGCAAACTCAATAAATCCCTATATGGCCTCAAGCAAGCTGGCAGACAATGGAATAAAGAATTCACTGGAGCTCTACTAGAGTTTGGGTTTCAACAATTAGTGAATGATCACTATTTGTTCACACTTACACATGGTGAGCAGAGACTATTTCTCCTAATTTACGTAGATGATATATTGGTTTCAAGTCCTAATGAGAACCTCATCTAGAATCTTAAAGATTTTTTACATACCAAATACACAATTAAAGATCTAAAGTATGCAAAATACTTCTTAGGTCGTGAGATTTCAAGGTCAAACGAGGGACTTTACCTCTCACAACAAAAGTTCATAGCAGATCTCTTACAAGATGCAAACTTTACAAATAGCAAAGAAGTAAATACACCAGCTATTCAGGGATTGAAGTTAATACCTTAAATGGGTGAACCTCTGGATGATCCAGAATCTTACAGACGCCTTATAGGTCGGCTGCTTTACTTAGGGTTTACACGCCCTGACATAACATTTATTATTCAATAACTTTCACAATATATACGGAACCCACACAAAGGACACTTAAAAACGGCACAGCACTTACTTCGTTACCTTAACAGTACAGCTTGCCTATCTTTGTTCTTCTCATCTAACAATAATCTCCAGATCCGAGCTTATTGTGACACGGATTGGGACACGTATGCTACAACAAGACGATCGGTAACTGGGTATTGCATCTTCTTGGGTTTTTCGCTGATTTCCTGGAAAACAAAAAAATAACAAACGGTTAGCCGTTCCTTCGCTGAAGTAGAGTACAGATCTATGGCAAGCACAACATGTGAACTCATCTAGTTGAAAAAATTACTCCATGATTTTCAGATCTGTGCACAAACTCTAATCCCACTTCACTGTGATAACAAGGCTGCCATGCACATTGCACAAACCCTGTTTCCATGAAAGAATGAAGCACATCGACATAGATTGTCATGTCCTCCGACAATAGGTGACTGCAGGGTTATTATCAACAGTTCATGTTCCTTCTGGCGCAAATAGCAGATATTTTTACAAAAACCCTTTCTTTACATCTTTTTCATTATTTCATTGACAAGCTTGGCTTGGTAATACATCCTAAGACCAGCTTGAGGAGGGGGTAAACAGATCATACAGGAAAGGTGAAGAGAGGAAGAAGGAAAATGGACTGCGACGGAGAAGGAAAAAGGAAAATGAAATGAAAAGAAAAATAGAAATGCACTTAGGGTTATAACACGGCCCTACAGGCCCAAATAAATTATTCTTAGTCAAGTAGTCAGCCAATTAGAAATTAGTAGTAGGACCATTAACTAGTCAAATAAAACGGTTACAAAATTTACTTGTATATATATACTTCAACATATAATACAGTAGTAATCTGGAAAATTCTTCAATTTCTATTCATTGAATTTCTCTCAATTTCTGTTCACTTTAGCAATTGTATTTTAAATTATTATTATTATTATTATTATTATTATTATTATTATCATTATTATTATTATATATATATATATTCAAATATTGAAATGATATAATTTAGAATTTTGATTTGCTCCCGAAGGAGCAATATCAAGAAAAGATTATTATACTTGACACATATGTTCAAGTATAAATTTTGAGATTCGATTAGTACCTTGAATATCACTCTTGAAGTAGTAGTATAAAGAAAAATTTTATTATTAAATATGACACAAATCATACAATTTTTTGAGATCCATTTCATATTTTGAATATGCTTATGAAGTAGTATTATTGAAATTTTTAAAAGTAAGATGTCGATCTTATTATTTTATAAAACTCGTCAAATTGGATATCACATATTCCTTTAGGTGAATGATATATAAATATGGGGCTTCAGCATTCAGTTACTAGAGATGAATAGATATAAAAGTATACAATTGGTGTAACACCCCTTAAACCGACTACTATACAGAACATTATCTCAGGAATTTTTTTTCTTTGTCTACACTGTTGCTTGTTTTGACTGCTGACTTTTTCTTCATAGTATATGTCATTTTAAGTGCTTCTGGTGAGCCTGACTCTATTTGACTATTCTGATTTTCTCTGTGTCTTTCCACATCCTACAAGTTTAGCAAACACTAAACTTGCTGAGCTACTAGCTCAGTGGGTACTTTAGACTTATTTAATATAAACTCACATGTTGATACCATATATAATACATATATCAAACAATTGCAACATACATTACAACAACATAGCATCACAGTTCACATAAGCACAACATATAAATTAAAAATAATTAAACAACAATAAAGTACCAAACCTGATATTTAAAATGTTCTTTGCTCCGTGTTTACCCTGTGTGTTTCCTTGAATAGTTCAGATTCCGTGACCATCTAATCTAACAAATATTTACAATCCCTGATTAATTTCTTATTTTATTATTAAATAATGAATTTTCTTTATTCCTTTATTAATCTAATTTATTTCCATAATAATAATTCTTCTGAATTTAATAAATCACCTTACGCTCACTTCCATATTTTACTCCATAAATTTCTTTGGCATTTTTATTTAATTTTGTCTTTATTACTATTTACATTATTTATTTATCAATTACCAGAATAGCTTTCCTAAAATCTTTCTCTATAATTTCTAATACCTTAATTGAATTATTAACTTTATTTCCAATCAATCTTTTTATTCCTTCTAAATTGGGTGAATTCAGTCAAGACTTTTAATGATTTTTATAAAATTTTTTTAATTAATGATTTTTAAAGATATTTAAAGACTTTTTAATTTTTTTAAGGTTAAGGTGAAACATCAAGTACCTGCAGGTCTACTCCAGACAATAACCATTCCAATGTGGAAATAAGAACAAGTGACAATGGACTTCGTCACAAGTCTACCAATGACAAGGGAGAAGTATGATGCAATATGGGTAATAGTCGACCGACTCACTAAGATGGCGCACTTTTTACCCATCCGAATGGAGTACTTATTAGACAAGCTTGCAAAGTTATACATTAGAGAAATTGTAAGATTTCACGGAGATCCACAGTTTACATCAAAATTTTGGGAAAGACTACACACAGCACTTGGAACTCAACTAAAATTCAGCACGGCCTTTCACAAACAAACAGATGGACAATCGGAAAGGTTGATCCAAATCTTAGAAGATATGTTGTGATCTTGCGTCATAAAACTTAAGGGAAACTGGGATAGACACCTAAGCATATAGGAGTTTACATACAACAATAGTTATCAATCCAGCATATAAATGGCTCCACATAAAATACTATACGGGAGAAAATGTCAATCACCGATTTGCTGGGCGGAGCTGAGTGAGAAGAAACTGATAGGCCCAGATCTATAGATAGAGACACAGAAGAAAAAGTAAAGATCATTCGAAGTAGATTGAAAGCAGCGACCGTCTGACAGAAATTTTATGCAGACCTCAAGAGGAGAGATATGAAATATGCGGTTAGAGATAAAATTTTTCTTAAGGTTTCTCCATGGAAGAAGGTGCTAAGATTTAAACAGAAAGGCAAACTATACCCAAGGTATATTGGACCATACGAGGTGATCAAGCGTATTAGTCCGGTAGCCTATAGATTAGCCCTACCACCAGAATTAGACAAGATACACAATGTCTTCCATGTTTCAATGCTAAGAAGGTTTCGATCAGACCCTATACACGTCATAAAAACATAAGATATTGAGATACAACCCAATTTGACCTATAAAGAAAAGCAAGTGGAAATCTTAGCACATAAGACCAAAGTACTTCGGAACAAGAAAATTCCATTGGTGAAAGTTTTATAGAGAAACCATAAGGTGGAAGAAGTGACTTGGGAGACTGAGGACACGATGAGAGAGAAATACCCCATTTGTTTGCATTTGATTAAGCTTCGAGATGAAGCTTTATTTAGTGGGGAGAAAATGTAACATCCGTTTGCTGGAGATACAGTATAAGCATAAGTACCAAATTCACGCTTGACCTCGGAACCCATTGGGACACCAAGGCTAAACGTCGCGATGGGAAACCTCATGGGAAATTGTAAATACATGTAAATAGTAAAGAATATATGATAAATAAAGGTTTTGGAACGACAACCGTCACATCCGAAGGCTAAGGTAGGCCAACAGGACCCAGCAGGCTAAATAGGAGATGTTGAGAACCTAAGCATAATTTTTCAAAAAGTAACGTAGGATCTTAATAGTGCCTATAACGGACGTCAAACATGAAATATCGGGAGTTTGTGGGTTGCAACGAAGTGTCACAGAATTTCCTCAAAATGCACGTATAAAAATATACATCGGAATTTCTACGGAGGGCATTTTTAGCGTAGTTTTCCATTCTTATGCAAGATTAAGCTAGTATATATGATCAAATCTTTATTTTATATGATGTTTAGTATGAACCCTAATAGGATGAATAGTAAAAAGTTAGGGTTCATAGGTGGGAGGTTGAAGATGAAGTGAAAGTTAAATGCTTTGGTATTTTAAACTTAAATAAGCATGAATTTTGATAAAATTTGTAAAAAATAGTTAGATAAGCCTATGGTTTCTTCACTTAGGGTTTATGTTCATTATTTGGAGATGTGGTTTATGTAGGAAATCAAGAATAAAAGCCTAAGGAAGATCACTAGCACTCTAAGGAAGGCAAAGCATAAGGTTTGGTACTTTAACTTTGAAAATTGTCCATTTTCTTCAACCTTTTTCTTGTATGGCTGAACCATACATGCCATGTAATGTTGTGTTTTTTTGTTTATATGTCACAACCCAAAATCGATGGTCGAGACCGGCGTGTAACCAGACCGAAATCTGACTACACAAGTCTTGACGATACTTAACAAAGAAGCTAATTGCAACTAAATTCTAAGTTCAAAGTTCAAATGCATATAAATGAAATTCAATTATTCTAAGTTCTAACACTCAATCCAAAGCTAATATAACCAAAATCCTATTACATCCAAAAGGGTTCGGATTAAGTTCACCCAACAAAACAAATATCCGGAAATCTCTAGACGGAAAGAAAACTGAAAATAAACCAAACTAACACCTGAACAACGGTCCGCAAAGAAGAAAGACGGAAACCGCTACACGATTCGACTTGCAAAATAATCTATAGGGGTGTGAGCGTTATATATAAGCGCTCAATAAGTCCATGAATGGCATGGAAATATTTCTACAAACAGAATATCAGAAATCAAATAATCAATCCCAAACAATTTCAAACAAGATGGTGTGTCGGGGTCTTCCCACACAAACATCCTCCCTTATCCCTCCACACAAAAATCAAAACAGAATCCCATCCTTATAACATCCACAGAAATCAGAAACAAACGGAATAGGCAATATGCCTCAAAATCAAAAATTGAAATCAGAACAGAATATCCCTCGTCCCCATA
>CATIWJ010501193.1:0-28846 GCA_949640765.1 Croton laevigatus | reverse complement strand
TTATATCTATAAACTTCATCTTGAGTCCAATCTTTTCTTGGAACTTCATATTCAATCCCCTCTTCATTCTTCTTTGTAGGTCGCTTCTCTTCACTTAGAATGAATTCCCATAAGCCTAAGCCTTTTAGGAACCATTCCATCCTAATCCTTCATAAAGGAAAATTTGTACCATTAAAGCATGGTCTTGAGATTTGATTTCCATAGTCTTGAAAAGTTGCCATTGATCTTTATCCTTGCAATTAAGCTCTTCAAAGGAACACAAGCTCTGATACCAATTGTGATCCCTTTTGGCAACTAAGAGGAGGAGTGAATTAATGGCCAATTAAAATTTTGAGTGCGAAATTTTGGTGGTAAGAATAAAATTTATAGTGGTTCGGCTATAAACTCAAGCCTATCCAATTCCTAAAAAGGAAATTGGGTTCCACTAATTTAATGAGATACAATGAGGTTTTTCAAGTTTGCCTCAAACTTAGTGTTTAAAGATCACATCGAACTTTACAAGAAAGAGTTTATAGACTACTCTTAAATTAAAACACACACACACAAAAACAAGTTGGATTTAATGATGATCCAACAAATAAAAGAATAATTATGAAGATTAATTGAAAGTGAAAGAGGTTGTTGTGAAACTTGAATGCTCAGTAATTGCTTCCTCTTAATGGCTGTTTGAAAATGTATTTATACCCATACTTAAAATTCCAGCCGTTTGAAATAGTGATAAGAAAATCTTTATCAATCTGCAAAAGGGTCGCGCGCACGACTAGGGTCTCGAGCGTGACTCCTCACAAAAACTTCAACGGACACCTGTAAAAGTGTAGCGGTCATTTAATGCACTAGCCGTTGGAGTTGAATTTTTGCTGGGGTCGCGAGCGCAAGCGCGAGAATTACATTTTTCAAACTTCTAATGGTCATCTGATGTGATCGTCACGACCTGCTCTATTGTTGTAATGACCGTGAAGAAAACACAGAGTGATTTTGGAATGAGGTCACGAGCACGAGGGTAATAAATGATGTTTTTGACACGCGCGCGATAAATCCCCGAAATGCCTCTGGAACTCATTTCTATAGTCGCAAGCGCGCGCAACAAACACTGTTGAAGTTCCTTTTGTTTGTCGCGAGCGTGATGATTACACATTCGCCTTCACAGAAACAAAGACTTGATATTTTTGCAAGCCTTCCTTAATTTTTACTTAACTTGTTTGATTTAATGCTTGCTAGTACTGCATCTAAAAACTTGATAAAACATTAGTAGATCATAATTCAAGTTAGTTTTGTCAAAGTATTCAAAACAAGGGATTTTGCACAACAGTAATGAAACAACAAGCACAATAGAAGAGGTTTGAAGCAAGCCTATGAATGAAAAATGATCATTAGTTAAACTTTTATACTAGTGTTTTGGAATAGACATGCTACATTTTGGAAATTATATAAAAAGCTTAATGGTGATGTTTTATTACGTTCAAATGTCATGTACTTAATGAAGGTGGGGTGGCAATTGTTTGCTTCCAAAACCACATAAATGTACACATGTTATTAAACATAGGAACTCTTAGTATTTGCTTAAATATCATCATTGAGTATCGAAAAAGAAAAGAATTAGCTAACTACTACTTGCAATCAGTTTAAATCTTATCATGTGCAAGCAGCAGAAAGCAAGTTTAAGTAAACAGATCCACAGAAACAACAATCACAGTCATGTACTTATTCAATGTGGGGTGACAATTGTTTGCCTCCAAAACCACATAAATGCAAACATTTATGTTTAAATCTTAGTGAACAAATTAACTCTCAGTATTTGTGTTCAAATGTCATAATTGAGTATAAAAAATAGAGGTAGAATATAATTAGCTAACTACTACTTACAATCAGTTTAAATATTATCATGTGCAAGTAGCAGATAGCAAGCTAAAGTTAACAGATCCATAAATACATCAATGACAGTCATTAACTTTTCAATATGGGGTAAAAATTTGTTGCCACCACAACCAGTAAACAGAAAACAAGTCATTAGTACATTAGTTTCTGTGCTTTTCCAATGTAAGGATATCATGAAAATAGATGTAGAATTTATTTATATATATAAATGACAACAACAAAATTACATTTAACACTTCAACACAAAAGTATGGATATTAAAGTACATGGCGTTGTTGTCACCTATTTCTCTAGATCTAAAGATCTTTGGGAGAGATTGGTGTTCATCCAGCCTATATACCTTAATTTCTTTCACATAAAAATGCTTTCAAAATATATTTAACCGTTAAATACAACACTATTATCATCAAATTATGTTTGCATAATCATATTAACGAAGAAGTAAATGCATGAATATATAAACCCTAAACCATCTAAATAGATTTATACATCGACACAAGAGCATCGATATAAAAGTACGTGGCATTGTTGTCACCTGTTTCTCCATATCCGAAGATCTTTGGGAGAGATTGGTGTCCGTCCAGCCTATATACCTTAATATCTTTCACATAGAAATGCTTTAAAAATATATTTAACACTTAAACACAATAGTATCATCATCAAATTATGTTTGCATAATCATATTAAAGAAGAACTAAATGCATTAACATATATATCAAACCATCTAAATAGATTTATACATCAACAACCTATATATCTTAATATCTTTCATGAATAAATGGTTTCAAAATTTATTTAACACATCAATAGAAGATTATTCTCAATAAATCATGCTTGTAGTATCATAAAGCTGGGCAAAATACATATATCAAGCTTGGTTTCATAGTTAAATATCAAATTGTTAAAGCTGGTGGGTAAAATCACTTCAATGCTGCAATACTATCACATATATCTAAACAAAAGAACAGCATAGATCAAACAAGGAATAACATAATATATTTATAGCAGAAGCAAAATTACCACAGAAACATTACATAGATTTATGATGCATGAAACAATATACTCAATTTGTACAATAACTTAGCAGAGAAAAAAGAAAAATATTACCAAATATTTTATTCTAACAGCATAATCAAACTTACCACAGAAACATTACATACATATATGATGCATGGAACAATATACTGAATGTGCACGATAACATAATAGAGAAATATAGAAGATATTAAATAATTGATTCCAACAGCAGAAGCAACTTACCACATAAACATTACAATGATTTATGATGCATGGAGCAATATAATGAATCTGCACAATAACTTAACAGAGATAAAGAAAAAAAATTGCCCAATAATTGATTCCAACGGCAGATTTACGAAAGATAAGACCGAAAAAAGAAAAAAATTCAGAAACTCACCCCACTTCTTATATAAGTGGTGCGGTACAAACCATCTGAGAAGACCCTCATTTTTGGGATCTGAGGCTATTAGGTTGCGGGGGAACCCACATCTTTGAAGTTACTTCAGGCTCAGAGATAAGTCCTTGGTCTACTGTCGAATGGGATCTAAAGCTCAGAGTATGGTTATCTTCTGAATAAGTGACAACAATATTAGTCTGTTCTAGAGTCAGAGATATAGCATAATCAGAGATAACTCCGGAATCATCACTGCCAAATAAGTGATCAAGGGAATTTGTGGCTTCAGATCTCGAACGAGCAGCGATCGAAAATAAGGGATTTTCAGAATCCCCATAATGCTTCCCATCTCCCTTTGCTATGTCCGACAATGTTACAGTATTGACGGCCGATTTTCCTTCCAACAGATTATTGCGGTTTGTCGACTCCATCAACAGGAGTTCTTTCGATGAAGGGAAAATACAAAGCAATATATACAACGACAGAAAGAGAGAGCGACCGAGATGGAGAGGAAGCACATAAAATGGAAATCGAATGTAGATTTAGGGACTCCAACAGAGAGATTGAGAGGACAGAGTGAAATGGGTTGTAAAGAGATCTAAGGCAAACAAGGGAAACTTCTAGGGATGGGTGAATCGAAAAGGCGTTTGCTTGAGAGAGTATTAAGAGTTCGGTAAAAAAAATGAGAGAGTGGGCTGGGTTAGTGGGTTGAGTAGTTGTTAATTTTTTTTATTTAAGTGGTAGATTAGTATAATATGGTAAGAGAAAATAATAATAAAATATTATAAAAATTGCCGAAAGAGGAAAGATAAAGAAATGAGAAAAACATCCCAATAAGGAAATGTAAAGAAATGATAAAAACGGAGGTAGTATTTAATATGACTTTATTAATGTTTACAATTATAAACTGTTCTAAAGGCTGCAGTTCTGCGCCATAACGATTGTTCTTCCCCCTCTCATATGCGGTGACGGGTTTGGCTAGGTAACATAATGGAAATGTATTGGATTGCAAATCCTGGAATGACGATTCGACCCCGTCCTTGGCGTCAGGGAGTGGCGAGCAGCAACTTTTTTTAATCAAATGGCATAAGGGAGCTTTTCTTTGTTAGAAATCCATAGACAGCCACCACCAGTGTCATTACCCCCATTGGCATAGCTAGACGATCTTCACTCTCTTGATCCCTTTGAAAACCATTTGCCTATCCATTTGATCTGATAAGGTAAATCGACCTATCCCCCAGCGTACCGGAGCTTTTCTACCCGTAGAAGATCTATTTTATCTTAGTCAAATGATTGATTCATTCCAAGGCCGGCTTAGACCATGTGCATTTTGGTCCTGTGCACAGGGCCCATAATTCTTCAAAGGCCCATAAACGATGTGGGGGTTAGAAACGAGATATTTGGGTCCAAAACCAAGAGCACGCAATCACAAAAGAGCAAGGAATGAGAGTAGTGGTGGGTTATGTTATTATTACTTGCTTATCATAATTTTTTATCTCAGTGGGCCCCACTTCTTGCTCTCCTATACTATACGTTATAATGTGGATTATTTGGCAATTTTTATTAATATCCTAAACTTTTAGGAGTATCGTTTCATCCTTAATTTTTTTTTAAATTAAAACACCTTAATTTATAATTTTCTAACAAATTATACTTTACACTATGGAATAATGTGGATTTCAACGATGCGAACAAATAGATAATACACAAATATAACGTGGTTTCATGACCTCATTTATAATTTCGTACAACGCTCCGAAATTTAATGAGACGGCCCTAATCCATTCCTCAATCGCAGCAGGACTTCCCTTCCTTTAGGAGATTCAGCCACCAAGGTCAAGAGGAAGCCGCCTGTTATTAGGCCCGTGGGACACTAAACTCCCTTTTTTGGCGCGGTTTTACAACTAGCCAAATAATGAATATAAGAGGAAGAAGACATTTAACATGTTCTATTGTTCCCTAATTAGTCAATGGTGATATCATATCGGACGGTCCACGAGTTGTCCACCGATGTCGACACGTGACACACCAGATGCCGTTAGGTGTTTTTCCAGCACCCCTCCTAACCCCCAGTAGACAGCTTAACCTTTTCTTTTTTCCCATAATTTCTTCTGTCCACGTCACTGCCATTTTTTTATCTATTTTTATTCAAAGTAACGATGATATCGATGCAAGTTATAATCCTCCACCGTCCGATTATTCATCCCTCTTCTCATTCTGAACCGTTGATCAACTCTTATCCCCTTGATTCAGCTACTGGTTAGTCTAAGAACCTAGCCAGTAGATATTAGAAAAACACCAAGTTTAAAGCGCCTCTCTCTCTCTCTATCTCATTTTATTGTTAACGAAAAGCCCTCTCTCTCTCTCTAGTACCTGCAAAACCAGGTAAAGCTTTTCATCTTTTACGCTTATTTTCTACTATTGTTTATTTGTTGCTTTCATCGCATTTATTTTTTGATTTTAATTAGTTGAAAAACCCGATTTGAGAGGTTGTAAACCGGTTCTTAAGATCTGAGATCTTAATTCTCTTGTTGTATCTGCTGTATTGAACTGGGGTTTGGGCGATTTTTTTTTGCCTTTTATTTTCGGTAAATGGAATTAAGCGTTAGGGTTTTTGGGTTTTAATTCCTTTTTTTTCTAAATATTTGACATTTTTGGGTTTTTGGTGAATCTAGGGTTTTTGGGCTTAAAGCATTATTGATAATGGAAAATGAGGTTGAGAGGGTTGGTGGGCAACAATTGGGACATCAAAACAATGTGGAAAATCATGTTGTTGGGGATAATTTAGAGGAGAGGCTTGTGGTGGGGTCTGATGAATCCAAAGAATTTGAAGAGGAGGTTTTTGAGGAGGCAGTTGATTCACAAGAGCAATTGCAGAACCAGGGAGAAAAATCTGAGTTTGGGATCACTGTGGATGCCGTCGGTGTTTCCACCTCACCAATGGTACTGGTTGATGAAGATATGAATGCGGAACATGAAGAGGAGACTTTTGAGGAGGCTATTTGTGTTCTTTCTGCGGCTGATTTTCCTGTGGAGTCGGCTTCAGTGATTGGTGAAAAGAGCACGCAAGAGTTGTTGGGTGGTGAGGCTGTTGATAAAATTGATGAAGGGGGAACTACTTTGGCAAAACAGGGCAATGAACTGAATGATGAGAAAGTCTCTGAGATTGTTACTGATGGACAAACTGAAAATTTGAATGATGAGAAGGTCTGTGAGATTGTTACTGATGGACGAACTGAAAATTTGAATGATGAGAAGGTCTCTGAGATTGTTACTGATGGACGAACTGAAAATTTGAAGGTCTCTGAGATTGTCAGTGATGGACGAACTGGAAATTTGAAGGACATAGTTGAGGTGAATTTTGGTCATGAAGCTGAACTTAGCAGGGAAATTCCGTCTGATGATGGTAACAAGCAGCCGAGGCTGGGTGACCTGATTACTGAAGTAAACAAAAATGAAGGACCTGCTAAAGTTCTAATCCAGCTTGAAAAGGATGGAGGTCTGAATGAAGATTTACCTAACAGTGGCGTGGAGTTTAATGGTGAGAGAAATGGAGAAGTGAATGGTGATGCAACAGTCCTTGATTCTGGGAATGTGGTTTCTGAGACGGAAAAGCAGTCTGATAATTCTGCTGGTTTAGACATGAAGCCCCAAGAGTATAGCAATGAAGTTGTGATTGATGGTCCAGTTCTCGTGGATTCTGAGCGTTATGGGGAAACTCATGAACAGAATGCTACTTCTGCTGTTCCATATACAGAAGAAGCAGCTATGCAGGATATTTCTAATTCACACTTGGAAAATTTGGTGAATGAGAGAGAAGGCATTCAGGTTGCTGCTGCTTATGTTGAAGCAGTGGATAACAAGGATACTGATCTGCCACTTGCTGATGAAAAAGTTAATGGTGTTGGCAAGGACATCTATGTGGTCGAAGAATCTGAGAAGATAATAGAAAAAGATGGCCACATCGAGGAGCCAAAAAACAAACCAGAAGATGTTCAAGAAGAGAAGCAATTCACTCAAGGAAATGGTGCACAAGAAATTCTACTGCCAGAAAAACCTTCTTCATCATCTGGAAAGACCACTGGTCATGCTCCTCCGCCTGCTCGTCCAGCTGGCCTTGGCCGTGCTGCCCCATTGTTGGATCCTGCACCAAGGACAGTGCAGCAGCACCATCAACGTGTTAATGGGACTGTGTCTCAGGTGCAATCCCAGCAGATTGAAGATCCTACAAATGGGGAGGGTGAGGAGTACGACGAGACTCGTGAGAAACTCCAAATGATTAGAGTGAAGTTTTTACGGCTTGCCCATAGGCTGGGCCAGACTCCCCATAATGTTGTTGTAGCGCAGGTTCTGTACAGGCTGGGATTAGCTGAGCAGCTGCGAGGGAGAAACGGGGGCCGTGTAGGTGCCTTCAGTTTTGATCGTGCAAGTGCTATGGCTGAGCAGCTTGAGGCAGCAGGGCAGGAACCCTTAGATTTTTCGTGTACAATTATGGTTCTTGGGAAGACTGGGGTTGGCAAAAGTGCAACCATCAATTCAATATTTGATGAAGTAAAGTTTGGTACTGATGCTTTTCAATTAGGTACTAAAAAGGTTCAGGATGTTGTGGGCACTGTTCAAGGGATTAAGGTACGGGTTATTGATACTCCAGGTCTTCTTCCTTCTGGGTCTGACCAGCGCCAGAATGAAAAGATCCTTCACTCTGTCAAACGTTTCATCAAGAAAACTCCTCCAGATATTGTGCTGTATCTGGACAGGCTGGACATGCAGAGCAGGGATTTTGGTGATATGCCCCTCTTGCGCACCATCACAGAGATATTTGGTCCATCAATATGGTTTAATGCAATTGTAGTCTTGACTCATGCGGCATCTGCTCCACCGGATGGTCCAAATGGTACAACATCAACTTATGACATGTTTGTTACTCAGCGATCTCATGTTGTTCAACAAGCAATCCGTCAGGCAGCTAGTGATATGAGGCTCATGAATCCAGTTTCATTAGTTGAGAACCACTCAGCATGTAGAACAAATAGGGCTGGGCAGAGAGTGTTGCCAAATGGTCAGGTTTGGAAACCTCATTTGTTATTGCTCTCTTTTGCATCAAAGATCCTTGCTGAAGCAAATGCACTTCTGAAGTTGCAAGATAGTCCTCCTGGGAGGCCTTTTGCAACTCGATCTAGGGCACCTCCTTTGCCGTTCCTACTCTCATCCCTTCTCCAATCAAGGCCGCAACTTAAGCTGCCCGAGGAACAGTTTGGTGATGAGGATGGTCTCGATGATGATTTGGAAGAGTCATCAGATTCTGAGGATGAATCTGAATACGATGATTTGCCACCATTTAGAAGTTTGACAAAAGCCCAGGTGGCTAAGCTTACTAAAGCTCAAAAAAAGGCTTATTTTGATGAGTTGGAGTATAGGGAAAAGCTTTTTATGAAGAAACAGTTGAAGGAAGAAAAAAGGAGACGAAGGATGATGAAGAAAATGGCTGCTGCAGCTAAGGATCTGCCCAATGATTACAATGAAAATGTAGAGGAGGAAAGTGGTGGGGCTGCATCTGTGCCAGTTCCTATGCCGGATTTAGCCTTGCCTGCTTCTTTTGATTCTGATAATCCCACTCATCGCTATCGCTATCTTGATAACTCCAACCAGTGGCTTGTAAGGCCGGTTCTAGAAACTCACGGTTGGGATCATGATGTTGGGTATGAAGGAATAAATGTAGAAAGATTGTTTGTAGTTAAAGACAAAATTCCAGTATCTTTTTCTGGCCAGGTAACTAAGGATAAGAAGGATGCCAATGTTCAAATGGAATTGGCAAGTTCTTTAAAGCACGCGGAGGGGAAGTCTACTTCATTAGGTTTTGATATGCAGACAGTAGGGAAGGATTTGGCTTATACTTTACGTAGCGAGACAAGGTTCAGTAATTATAGGAAGAATAAGGCATCCGCTGGTCTCTCAGTCACCCTCTTGGGTGATGCCTTGTCAGCTGGATTAAAAGTAGAAGATAAATTGATTGTCAATAAACGGATTCAGATGGTTGTATCTGGTGGCGCTATGACTGGTCGGGGAGATGTAGCTTATGGTGGCAGTTTGGAGGCTCAAATTAGGGACAAAGACTACCCTTTGGGGCGTTCCCTCACAACACTAGGACTATCTGTCATGGATTGGCATGGAGATCTTGCTCTCGGTGGCAATATACAATCACAAGTCCCAATAGGCCGTTCTACAAATTTAATTGCGAGGGGAAATTTGAATAACAAGGGAGCAGGACAAATCAGCATTAGAATAAATAGCTCAGAACAGCTGCAAATAGCTTTGGTTGGTCTCCTTCCTATATTAAAGAAGGTATTTGGTTACCCTCAACAAATGCAGTATTGATAATGATGAAACACCTTAGTATTAGCAGCAGCTTCAATTTGTTCAGAAGAGTGAATGCAAAAGCTGCTTATGGTATTTTCTTTTGTATTTTGTTCTCCAAACCAGTTTCCCCTTTTTGCCAGAGCTATAATTTTTCAACAGTATGTTTCCTTTGAGGTAGTTTCTTTCTTTGTTTTAAAGTATTTTGATTAACTTGTGTCTTTGCAATGGTTGTAGAAATTGGTTGATATGTACAATGTACAGTTAGTTATCCTCTGTCTTGTGCACATTTTTGAAAGCTAACAAAAGTTTTTGTGTTACTAATAGATGGATGTGGCAGTGGCAGTGGCCATTTGTTTTTGTTAGCTTACTGGTTTAGCTCCAACATGCTGGTATCTTATTCCTCCTTTTGCAAATTTGAATGAGTTTGAAACGAATAAATCACGCTGCTGCTGTTTGTTTTTCCAATCTCAAATCATACCCTTATGTAAAATGAGGGTGTCTTTTGACAATGAGATGATATTGAAGCAATTAACTTTTAATTAGTCTTAATTTGCTGCTGCCATTTCTAATTACTATCAATATCAAGCCACCATAGTATACTGTCCATCATTCAACATTTGCTTGAGCTTGAACGTACTGAACCTAAATCGAATCAACCTCTAATGGTTAAGTATAGGGTGAGCAAATGGTTCGGCCAAATCGAGTAATTCGGCCAATTTGGGTTGGTCAAAAATTTTGCATTCGACCAAAGAATGAAAAAAAATCGGGTAATTCGGTTCGGTTTGGTCAGATTATATTTCGGCCAGACCTACACGAATTAACCGAACTATTTTAACAAAAATTTAATGTACGAATCATCATTTTCATCTTCCTCTCCTCTGTCCGCCTCTCACTCTTATTTGTTTGTTTCTGTTCTTCATTCCCCCTTCTGTCGCTCTCTCAGTTGTAATCATCACCCTCAGCTCCTCTTCACCGTCCGACCACCTTCACCCTTAACCACCGCCGTTGTTCCAGTCGGCGGTTTGTAAACCTGGAACTAACCTAAATCGCTTCTCTCCTCCTCCCTGCCCTTGAAAACAAATCGCACGCAGAAGGCAACCAAACAGAGAACAAAAACCAGCCGTTGCTCTCTCAGTTCGCCGTCCACCACCACCACCGAGTCGCTGCTCCCAGTTGCCGTAAGCCGGTCTCCGCTGGTGGTGGTCCTCGCCGTCAGTTCAGGTAAATGGTTTAATATTTTAGTTTGTTTCATACTTTCTTTTGTTCTTCTGCATTATTAATCTGTCTCTGTCATGCCCATTGTGAAGAACATTTGAACTTCTGAATTTTGATTGAACATTTGAACTTGTTTGAGTGAAATTACCGAAGTGATTGAACAATGAACATGTTTGTTTCTTTTTTAATTTGATTATTATTGACATAAATTTCTTGCCTGATAGTAATATATCATGTCAACAATTTGACAATAAGTCTCAGATATAACATGTTGCAGGGGTTTTAGTTACTTTTTTCTCATTAGTAACTCCAAAATTTGACAAAACTACAGCATCTTGCATCCTAGAAAAGCCAAATGACATGAAAAATACTTTAGGCATCCTATGAAAGAATCACATATTAGATGACTAATCCCTAGTTTAATTAATCATATATCTGACCGATGATCAAGATGACAGTGTATGAGATCTAACCGATGATAAGCTGAGGGCATCTCAGGTAAACTCGAATCGAATTCCATTCTTTTTGTTGCTAGCATTTTCAGTTTGATCAAGACTCTTTTTTGTCTTTCGTTTTGTTTTCAATCTGAATATTTGTTGCATTTGATATGTTGCCATTTTTGATATCACTGATTATGTCTACAGATTGATATCAATGTACTATCTGTATTCTTGAATGCATGTTTTTGCATTAGTGTTTCGTTATGCTTTTAGTTTCTTTCAAAAGTTTTGCTTCAGTTTTATTGGTCGTTAGCCTTGATTTATAAATAACCAGAAAAAAATGTTAGAAAACCAGATATGGATGTTCTTTTTCTTATGATATTTTCAGAGATTAATCCTATGGGGCAAGTCGGCCATTGTGCATGAAGATTTTAAGCTATTTGAAAGGTACATAAATCTCTTCCTTTTCCCTCTCCAATCTCCTCACTTGGACATGTTGTATCCTTTGCTCCTTGAGGGTTAGTTTGTTCATTCACTGTTTTGCATTGGAGATTATTGTTGCTGAATTCTTTTGATCTAACTGTAATATTTAAAGCAATCCTGTTCTGTACTCTCTATGCCCGGGTGGTTGGTACGGGTGCATAATTTCGGAGATCCCATGTTAAACTCAACATCCTATGTGTTCTGTTCTGTGATTGATTACTGAATTCTATCAAGCCACAGTAATTAATATGTCAACTAATCTTTTTATTTTTGTCACTTTGCAGCCGTGCAATCCTTACCTATCTTGCCTCTGCATTTCCTGGAGTTACTGATCATTGGTAAATTGATTTTTGTCATTTTTACTCAATTTTTATGATGTTCTGCCTCAGTTTTGTCAATGTTTAAGGTTTGATGGAAATTTGACTGAGGCTGGCTTCTAGGATATGAATACAACTTACAATCAGATGTGTAGATATACATAAACAACGAGCATAAACAGTTATATGGATTGTTAATAGTACTTCTCATACATTCAATTGCCAATACAGTTTTTTCATTTGTGCTTCAGGTATCCAATTGATATTCGCAACAGGGCACTTGTGGGGGCAAAGAAAGTTTCTTCCTGGATAGGAGATAGAGAAGCTGCCGTACCAACTTATTGCAGCAAATTCTTTATATTGTGAACTATAGAGTTTGATTTCCTGTTTTACCATGTTTATTGATGGGAATCTGTTTCTTCTTCTGTATGCTAAATCTGTAGTTATTAGTATGTTAGAATATGTATGTTTGATGCTTATTTTATTTTGATTGAATATTTATTTGTAGTTAAATAAGTTGAGATTTAGTTTTAAAAATGTCAATTTTTAATTCGGCCAAACTGAGTATGTAGTGTATTTTAATTCAGCTAAAGAATATATAATTCGGATATAGTTCGGTTAAATGGGTAATTTGAGTAAACATATTAATTCGGCTAAAATGGGTAAAGGAAAAAAAATTACAAATATGCTAATTCGAAGAATTAGTCAAAAATTACCTGGATTTTCCTAGTGCTCACACTCCTAGTTAAGTAGGTGGTTCCTGATGATTCAGGGCAATTTGAAATTTGAACCTTCAGTTCATTGGTCCGTTCACAGTTCGTTGGTCCTTCATGGTTCAAAGGTCCGTTCATTGTTGAACCGATGATTCTAACAATTATAAATTATTAGCAACAATATTAACTTCATCTTCATCCTCTCATTAGACATGTCTAACAAGTAATAACAAATAGGTGCTGCTATTGTCAAAGCTTTTTTTTGTTAATGCTCGAGTCAATAGTTCCATTTTGACAAAATTACCCTTTTCTTCAACTAAATTTATTTGATCTACTGTGAAAAAAATATGTAAGATTTTTGAGTTTGGAGACAAATTGTTAATTTTACACCATAGGGGTAAAATGGTTATTTTGCACTCTTATGTTTTGTTTTGATATAATTTGGTAATTTGAGTATCTGTTTGACACTCAAGACAATGAGATGGTCATTTTGAATATAATATTGCATTTCTGGGTCCAGAGGGTATTTTCGTTATTTTTGGTATTTTGGTATGTTTATAAATTAAAATTTAAAAATAAATTATTACTTTATTAATTTTGAACTAAAAAGTAATTTAAGTCTAGTTAGAAAATTTAATTGGTGTTCAATTAGAATTAATGTTTAAATAGGATTTAGGGGGTTAATTAATTAAATAAATTATTTATGGGGTTAATTTATAATTTTAAAAAGGTTTTTCTCTATAAACACTTGAGGAATCAGGTTTAGGAGGTGTTTTAGAAGCTTAGAATTTCGGATGTCTTGAAAAATAGGATTTTGAACAAAATTTAGAGGGACTGTCATTTGGCGTTAGGCGGGGAGCGTCATCGTACAAAATCTATGTTGTTCGGCGTGATTGTGTGTCATTTAGCCTGTGGGCACACATGTTGTTCGACGTGCGGAGCTTGTCATTCGGCTGGTGGCTTCCTGGCTTGTAGGTATCGTTTTGTCGAGTCTTCCAACAGCTTGATTTTCGAGTTTTTGAGTGTTTTTGAAGTTTTTCTCAATTCCTTTGCATTATTTTAATTCCCATTTAACTAAAAGATTATGTTGGGTTGATTGTTTTTCTAATTATTTGATTTAATAAGAACTAAAATTAAATTAATTGAGGTTTTTAATAATTAGGATTTAGGGTTCTTAATTGAATTTGGGGATTTTTATCTTTCTTATGCATGTTAGGATTTCAATTAGGATTCTGAAATTTAATGTTAATAATCATGTTAGAGTAATTAAATTGGGTGTTGGGAGTTTTTAATTATTTTAATTAATTGAATTTTTAAGAAAAAATCTTTCCTGTGATGTTTATGTTGATGTTGTGACTTTGATGAATTTTAATAAATTATATAAAAAAAAATTAATCTGAAATTTTGATATGTTTGAGTTTTGGAAGTTAAGTTTTGAAGAAAAATATTTTGGGTTGAGTTTCAGATGGTTTGGTTTTCAAAATAATTTGATTTCTCTACTATTGTCAGTTAAATATTTATGCTGTTTGAGTTTTATGACAAAATTGATTTGAGGGATGTAGGAGTCTCCAAAAATTCTAAACTTTTGAGGTAGTGTTAATAAGGCTTGAAAGTAGGATTATTTTTATGAATTATGAAATTTAGTATCATTACATGGATCATTATTAGTACACTTGGTTTTTATAGGATTCACTTCCTAAAATGAAGCTTTTGACAAAACTGATTTAGTACAAATTTTAAATAAGTATTTCAGGTCTGGAATTGGTTTGAAAAAAATTATATTTTTAAAATTGAAGGTGATTTTGGATTGGTTGATGTATATGAATGTTTGATTATGGAATTGGATTGATTGCATGCACTTAAATCATGCAGAAGCATTTGTACTTGTATTTGACTTAAAATTGTCATTAATTCTAGTTTGTGATTAGATGTTTATCCATCTTCAAGTTCGTTTGAATGGTGTTTCTAGTATCGGTTTTCAAGGTAAGTTCCACGGGAGCATGTGATTACTTGTGAAATGCTACTTGTTAACAATTATATTATATATTTAATAAGATTTTCTTATATATTATTCTTTCTATTTCGATATATTATATTCTTTTTTTACCCAAGCCCGCATGTAATTAGGATATAGGAAAACGTATGTGTTTGAATAAATATTTTTTGATTATTTGAATGTGATATTTCTTGTGCTGTGGGATAGTGTGTCATATGGGGACAGAGGATGTTAGGCCGAGGAGTTCATTGAATTTGTTCATTGAGGCATTTTGCCTATTCTATTGTTAATTGATATTCATTATTGAGGTTGGTATAAGGAATGCTATTGTGATTGTTCATTGTTTATCATTATATTATTGATCATTGAGGTGGTATAAGGGATAGAGAATTTGGCAATTGGTGGCCCCGACACACAATCATGTTTGAATTTTCTGTAATTAATATACTTGTTTCTAATATTAATGTTTAGATTGTACTTTCTGTCATTCGTGGACTTACTAAGCGCCTATATATAATGCTCACACTCGTAGAGATCTTTTTGTAGATTTCCGACATTCCGCTAAGGCGAGTTAGTTAGTTTTGTTTAGTCTTGTTAGATTTTTGTTCTAGTTAATTTTCAAATTGTATAATTTTAGTCTGTTTAATTTTGTATTTGTAATTTAAAAGAAATTTTCATATAGTGGTAAATTTTGCATTCTAGTTATTTATTTTTAAAGGTATATGTAGTCAGATTTCGATCTAATTACATGCTGGTCATTGATATCTGATTTGAGTCGTGACAAAATATATATTTATGAGGATCAGATTTGTAATGCTATGCTAGTTATCTCACTAGTTACATTAGCATTTCAACATACAAATGTTTCGTAATGCTATTTTTTCCAAATGATTTCTCGATGGGTTGTTGTGATTTAGAATTTCTGAATTATTTATTTAATTATGACAACTTATTTAATTTTCACAATTACGGTTTAAATGAAATATGAAATTCTTGAGTAGTCTACTTTCTTTCCAATTATGAATTCCTAGTACCTTAGAATTCATAAGGGATTTACTTATCTATGTCTCTTTTTATTTGATCTTATTATGAAGATGAGATTTTTTTTTTCAAAATCTAAATTATGAAAAAAATCTGAATTCTTGAGAGAGATACAATCTATGATTATCGTTAAAAAGTATAATGAAGATAGCGGCGGAGCTATGGGTGAAGTATTGATAGCAAAACAAAAAAATGCACAGGGAAGAAGGGGTAATTTTGTTAAAAGGAGTAATTTTGCCAAATATTAGGAAAAAATATATATATATAATTTTGTCCAAATATTTTACAAATTAAATTATTTTGTCCTTGTTTCTAGTTTTTTTTGATATATAATCACCGGTATCCGAACTCACTTTTTACCGTGGGCCGACTAATCCGGTTCGGAGCTGGTCCCGGGATTAAAGTTTTACGCTCCTCCCAATTGTAGTTGTAGGGATCAAACCTTGGTCCTCCCTACCAAAGTCTAGCCCCTGGCATCACTAGACCAATCCACGATTGGTTGTCCTTTAAATTAAGGGGTATACTTGTCTTTCCAAGTTAAAAATTGCAAAAGTAAAAAAAGTTAATTATAATTTAATCGATGTGTTTTAGTGAATTAGACACTTTATTCTTTTGATTTTTAATATTGTTTTTTTAATTTCTTTGTTTTGTTATGATTAGACATTTTAGTTCCCATTAAAAATTAAAATAGTTAAATTTATGTGAATTTTAAAAAATACACTAGTTAAAGGATGAAACTGAACTTTACCATACATCTTTAATCTCTAGCTAAAATGACCAAAATAAAATATTTCAATTTCAAAATCCATCTTTCATTTTCTCCAATAAACTAGGCAAATGAATACATTAAATTAAAGCACTTAATGTGAGAATTTATAACTTGACCTCCATTTCTACATCATGTCACCAGAAACCATTGAAAGAAAAGAAGAGCACTAAGAGTAAAAAGGATAAGAATAAAAAATAAAATAAAATATGAGGTCTCGTGATATTTTAAATAAATATGAGGTCTCTGGTGGTGATATTTTCCGTCAATATTTTAAATAAATGACTATTGTACTTTTTTTTTGACTTTTAATAGTTTACTTTTATATATATATATATATATATATATATATATATATATATAATTGTTAATAGTTTACTTTTAACTACCATGGATTTTTCATTATTGAAATTCAATATTATTTAGTATTATTTGAACCATCTTCTTATAAGTGATTCAAATGGTATTTATGGAAATAAGAGATACAAATAAGCGAAAAAGAAATGTGGGATCTTCTTGGATCTATTCGGCCAATTACATTATTTCCATCCTATACTATCACACTTTATGACTTTTAGCCCTTAAATATGCTAGTTGCATTTTTTAGCCCCCTAAACTATTAAAAAAGAACTATTCGCACCCTCCATCTATGAGTTAACAAAAGGTGTTGTGCAAACAGACGATAGGTGTGCGAACTGGTTTCCTCACTAGGGCATCATTTTGACGCTTAACAATGGATTTTGGGACTATTTTGTAATAAGATGTTACTTTGGTGGGTTTTTCTGGAGTAAGTTAAATCAGAGGGATTAAAATGAAATTTTGCTCCAAAAATACTCCTGCTCTCGCGTGAAACCCAAATTGGGCTTTGGTGGTTTTCCAGACTAGCTATTCATGTTCGTTTGCTACCCAAATTGGCCACCGAAGAAGAACCGTTTTGATTTCTCTCCTACTTCCTGTAAGCAATGGTGAACAAAATGTCCTTGCTCCAACAAGAAACCGTAGGAACATTCTCATTGCAGAAACAACTTCAAGGTCAAAGACATTTCATCTTTCCTTGCTGCAAACACATCTTTCCGGCAAAGAGATTTGACGAAATGATTTCGAAAGCAAAACAATTCGCTTTGTTTGTTTGGCTTTAAATTTTGTTTCCGTTCTGAACATTGCAATTTTAGAAAGAACGCAAAGGAGATCTATGTTACTGGCTTCGATGGGGGTTACAATTTTCAGATGATTGGTGTTGTTTGCAACCAAATCTCTAGTTGATGTTGGGCGAATCATATGGGAACGAGGATAATTTGTATTCCCCTCAAGAATCAACAGTCATAGTTGTCAGATGTTTGAGTTTTGTAGGTATCTAAGGGAAAAGGTGCAGCGGTGGTTTTCTCTGCCAAAAAAAAATGGCAATATTACAAGAAGGTCCCTAAACTTTGTAAAATGATGCAAAAAATCCAAGCAGATTTCAATTTACACCTTGACAAAAACTACGTTGTTTCTTAGTGAAACGCTGCAGTTTTTCGAAGTTCAGGGGTGAGTTTGATGGGTTCACATACCTACCATCTGTTTGCACAACACCTTCTGGTAACTGATGGAAGAAAGGTGCGAAGCGTTCGCTTTTTAATAGTTTAGAGTCTAAAAAATTCAACTAGTATATTCAAGGGCGAAAAGTCATAAAGTGTGATAGTTTAGGACGGAAAATATGTTATTGGCCTATCTATTCCAGCTTGAGTGGAGGAGGGACTTCATTATTCTTGACTACTTATTGATGAATTGATGATTAGTTTTTTCGTGATAGGAGAGAAAAGGAACCAAAGAGGATAAATGAAAAATAGGACAAAAAAAATATATCTCAAGATAAAAGAAAGACGAAAAATATATTATACGATTCTATTTTGCAAATTGCTTTAGATAACCATGTTTATTATTCTAGATCTTTTCTCAATTAGGGATTACCTCTTTTAAGCTCTATATTTTTTTTCTCAAAAAAAAATTATAGGTTAGTTCAACAGATTGAGTAACATAGGTGGCACTCGTCATGGAAGACAATAGAACACGTAGGGACGAATGTATGATTGAAGGAGGGGGTAGACTTATTTACTAAAAGAAATGTTTAAATACACCATTTTTTTTTAGAATTTATAAACAATTTTTTTTAAAAATTTATTTTTACCGATCCAATATCTTGGAATCAAGATTTTAAATTAATCTTGAAATATATTTTGAAACATGGCTTGTTTTAAAATTAATTAAATAAAACTAATACAGAATTTTAAGTTGTTAAAACAAGAAACTATTAAAAGTTAAGGATCATGGGAACACCTAATTGTTATTATAGACAATGTAATAAAATCTTGCTAGTAATCATAAAATACTATTAAAAAAAAAACTTATACTTAATTTAATCTCTTTCCTCTCTTTTGCATTTAGAATAATTTCATATTCAACCAATAATATTCATAACTTAGATAATAAATAAATAAATAAAAATACAACGGGAGAGGCTAGGACCCCAGTTGAGTTGCATGTGGATCCGTCCTTGGGAACAGGGTCAACCCTCTCTTTAAAAACATTTGTCAAATGTGCAATAGAATATGGTTTGAAGAAATTGATTTAGAAGTCTACTTTTTTTATGCACGAAAAATAAATAAAAAGACTAACTAAAAACCAACTTAATTGTTATTATAGACAATGAAATAAAATAAAATAACATTAGAAAACAGCAGTGGTAAAGAAAGGGGGAAGAAGATAGAAAATTCTTGCCGGCTGCCACTGCTCTGCTGCCGGAAAAGTGGGTCCCCGTTCACTGTTCGGTTGGCTACGTCCCTGTGTATAACCGTAACATTATATTCAACAACGGCATCACCGGTAGTTATGTCAAGTGAATATGTTTTTAGCAAAGCCAGTCCACGTGCCAATCGGAAAATACCCGTACCGCCAATGATCGGTAGCTCACGTTGGGGTTCTAGCGCCGGATTTCTGCCCAAAACTGAAAGTGTACTGCCATTGAATTCATCACTTGTGAAACACAATGTCATAGCCATGACAAGACCCACACTTTTCTCTCCAGAAGAACCGTAAACCCCTTGAGCTCGCCCCACCTCCTTCGAAGTAGGCTCAGGCCCTTCTGTTAGTGGGTCATCAATCATGGTCATTTGCCCAAACAAGGTAGGCGAAGTGCTTGTCATATTGGACCGAGCAATGGTTATGGCAGTTGGATTTGGCCCAGAAAATGTGTCATGGAAGTAAAAATGGAGATGAGACACTTTTTCCTTAGCTTGTGGAAGCTCTTGAAGCCATTGATCAATTTGATTGGGATCTTCAGAAATGCTTGTAACCCTTGGCCATGCCTGAGCTATTATTATTACTAGAAACCAAGCCACAACTAGCATTGGTTCTAGCTGACCTCCCATTTTCAAAATTTTTTATTGATTTGTTTCTTTAATAGGAAAACGAAAGAAGAGTTGAAAAGGCCTTTTATAGATGAAGTGATTAGGTGGAGCAAGTAGAGATATGAATTAAGTAGATAGAAAAATGGTGGAATTTGCAATTATTATAACTATTTAATGTTTTAGTTATGTGGTAGGTCATTTTGTTTTGATTAATGTGTAGTAGGTCACTTGCATTGAGGACGATTCCATGACAATTTGGAATAGAAAAGTCAATCCGTCTATTTTTAAGTAATAATAGAAGAAATAGAAATTATGGTAGGCTATCTTTTTCTTCCATGCTCTAATTGCCGCCCATGAACATGCACCGATGCTGCCTGAAAAGAAGCTCCGTCGCCGTCGAAGACTGAAACTATTGACATCAATCCCAGAATAACACAAACTTTTTCTCTTAATCAAACCCATGTTCCACCGCCGCCGCCGATCACAAACAACAACACAGATCGCAAGACACAAATTTGAAGATATGAAGGTTACGAAGATAAAACACTGTTTTTCCGGATGGTCTGGCATCTTTATCTTTTCAATCTTTCAAGCGTTTGGCTCCTCTTATACTGGGAAGTCACCGGAAGCGACTATAATCACTATTCCTTAGAATCTTATCTTCATTACTAAAAAAATCCATTCATTTCACTTAATTCACCTTAGTTTCCCTTTTTCCTTGTTCACATTATGCCCTACCTCTCTCCTTCCATTCATATAATTCCAATCGCCATTTATTAAATTTGAATTCAACCGTGGATCGATTTTTTGGTTATTTTCCAATCCGTTCAAGTTCATGAGCAATAATCCTAATTCCAACTGCTTTGTTGCATTTACTTTGAATTTAGTAAAGCCTCGGATTGGATATCACTGCGAAAAAAAACCAAAAAGGAAGCCAAGGAGGAGAATAAGATGGTGGATGATTTGTGACTGGCGGCGGCGGTGGTGGAGCGTGGGTTTGCTGAAGAGAAGAAGATGGTTCTGTTCTTGTTTCATTTCATCTTTTTTTATTTATTTTTTTAAATTAATATTGGTAAAATTATAATTTAGTCCACAAATTTTTAACATGTCCAAATCAAAAGGCACTACTGTTATTTTCTAACAAATTTAACAGAAATTTAGTTAGAAGTTAAAAGGAGGACAAAAAGTGGAATGAAAACAAAATACAAGACAAATAAGTGTACTTAAAAAAATAGAGGGATAAAAATGTAAATTAAATTAAAATACAAAGAAAAAATTATAAGTTTCCTTGTGTAATCTTATCTTATACCATTATTTAAGAGAGAGAGAAAAAAAATTAGTTTGTTAATACAACCAGATCAGTTGGAATAGATATCACTACAACTTGCATCTTATAGCATTATTTAAGAAAAAAAAAAAAAATTAGTTTGTTAATACAACCAGATCAGTTGGAATAGAAATCACTACTACTTGCACGCAACCCAAAACTTAGCTTAATGTGCATAATTAAATTAGATATAAGTCTAGGTTCAAATAATCTAAAGGGTAAGGTTACGTATTTTGCGTCTCACACGCGAGACTTTTGTATTTTTTTTATTTTTTTGCTTATATTGTAAATTGTTTATACTAAGTTTCGAGATTAAATTTAGTAGATTGTAGTTCACAGAATTTAATTATATATTATAACTTTCATCTGACTACAAATTTAATGGTCTGAATTATTTTATGTTTAATTTACAATATAATACAAAATCAAATTTTACGAACTATGAGCCACTAAAATTGATATCCAGACTTAATATCAACAATTTACAATTAGAGTAAAAAAAAACAAAAGCCTCGAGACAAAATGTAATACCTTAGTCCAAAATAAAGTTCTAGATCAATCCCCTCTAAGAAAAAAAAAGAAGTGTAAATTGGAAAGTAATACATATGTCGTGATTATTCCATTTTAAATGTTAAAAAGCTTAATATAACACCCTTTAATCCGATCATTTACAGTCGAATCAAAATGTGCCAAATTACATATTACATATTATATAAAATATATTCTAATTAAATTACAAAATAAGGATACGTTTTTTTCCCCCTTCTATTCTAGCTTTACTCGTGCTGTCTTCACAGTATATGTCAATCTAAGTTCTTCAGCCCTGATGTCATTTGACAGTTTCTGTTTCTTTCACATCTTTCGGAGACTTATAAGTTCAGAATTAACCAAACTAGCTGAGCGATTACGCTCAATGGATACTTTAACTAATGAAAAGCATAAATAATTTAAATGCACATGCATAGTTTTAAACAATATTAAAATATTGTAAATCATATAATAAAATAAATTGCTTTATTTAAAATCTTACTTGATTAGCTTGGTTAGCTCTACTAGGCATTTATGTGAACACAGAGATAAGGTCACTGTCTAAATTTCTGTATGACATGGTATTTCCCACGAACATTCAGAATTCTATCAATTCAAACGGTCGTATTCAAAATTCAATATAATCAATATCAAAATCTGTTCTGTGACACAACTCAGTCTGTATCACTATTCAATCATAATCTGTTCTGTAACATGATTTATTCTGTTCAAAAATTCGCAGTACTGCTAAGTTTATGATGTATCATACTCTTATCCCTCTAGTTCAATTATCCTAAGTAGAGCATAAAATATCTACTGAATATGTGAGGAATTTATAAAATTCACTAAATATTGAGTTTACTGCTTTCTGAAATTTTTCAAAAATAAATACCATCACAATATCCATCTCAAAATCAAGCATTTTATTCATCAAAATCACAAATTTATTTTATTTCAAAATCATATTCTTCATCAATATATTCATCATAATATTTATTTTAAAATCAGATTTTTCATCACAAACACTTATTTTAAAATCATACTTTAAATTATATATATTTCCCATCATATTTAAAAAAAAACCACTTTTATCAAAATAATTTCATTGAAATCACTTTTATCATACATACGTTGTATTCAAAATATTTATTAAAAATTTGGTATACTTTTATCAAAAGTATACTAGTTCCAAATTTATTTTATCTTAAAATTTTACTTTATAACTTAAATTAAATAATATTTTCTAAAAAATCAAATATTAAAATAATATTATCTTAAAATGTTTAACAAGTAGTATTTTTCTCAAAATCAAATATTATTTTTCCTAAATCATAAATATTCTTGTTTTATATTTATTTTCATTTCGTTGTCAAAATTATTTTAAAAAACTTTACTTTATTTCTTAATAGTAATTTCTGATATCCACTTTTGTTCAAACGAGAATGGCCTTATATTTTCTCAAAGTATTTATAATAGTATTTTTTAAAATAGTTAAACAAAAGATACTTTATTTTTAAATAATATTTTCTCAAAACATTTTATAAATAATAATTTTTCAAAATATTTAAACTCTCTTTACTTATAATTCTTTTTCGTATAATATTTCCAAAGTTATTTTAGTTATTTAATCTTTCCAAAAATGAACTTAGATTCTTTTTAAATAATTATTTCCTAAACATTTATTTCCAATATAAAAATCACTTTAAACAAATGTATTTTTCTTTTAAAATCACCATTTTTAATAAAAATATTACTTTAATCAAAAATTCCCAAATAACTTGATTTATAAAATATTCAAGAGATTAATTTGCAAATACTTACTTAAAAACTCAATTTATATAAATATTTGTTTATATTTTCAAATATCTTTCCTAAAAAAAATATATCTTTTATAATAATAATAATAATAATAATAATAATAATAATTAAATTTTTCTTACGTAGCAAATATTTAAAAATTATTAATTTATCAGACTATTACTTTTACCGAACCATAGCGATTATTCGGTCTAATAAAATTTTAATTATTTATCTTAATAATAAAAGTTATAATTTGAACAAATCATAAACAACTTACAATTAAATATCTAATCAAAATAACTCCATATAATCAATTAATTCAAAATATTAAAATCATGCAAAAAATAAGTTTAGCTTCTCAAAATTAAAGTATCAAATCTTAGTCTTCGTCGTTACGGTCCCTATCTCTTAATTCCTCGAACTGTCCATATCCAAAGTCATAAGGTATTGTCCATATATTGGTTTTCAATTCCATTTTTGTTTATTTATTATTTAAATTTGGATAATTATTAAATTAAATCTTTTGTTAATTGCCCTTAAAATAATATCCATTAAGAAATTGTCCAAATAAGTGTCCAATAAATATTGTTCAATAAATATTGTCAAGTAATTAACTTGAACTCATTTTATAAGTATTTTAGACTAAATTTTGTTATCCATATAATTTAATTAAGTCCCTATAATTTTTAATCTTAATATTAATTAAGATTTTTCACTAATTAATTCACAAAATATTTATTTTATAATTTTTGTCTCAAAAATCAGTTTCTAATATTTATTTTAATCATATTAAATTTAATTCTAGCCTTTATTTAATTTATTAATACCTCAAAATTATTTAATTTCAAAAATAAACTTAATTTATTAATTTATTAACTGATTGGACTAAAATAAAGAGCTAAATTAAGTTTGAGGGTCAATACTTAAAGAAGAATCTGGGCAGAGGGGCGAAATTGAAAACGGATAGAAAGTTAGAGTGCCACGCTGGAATTTTCCGCTGCAGGCACGACACGCCAATGATAGGCGCAGTTTCACGCTGCACACCGCACGACTTCGCTTCACCCCCCGAACGACGCTTCCTCTCTCCCGCACGCCTCGCCGAACGTCAACCTTCAGTTCGTCGAACGACGCTGCTTCTGGGTGGCAGCAGATTCAGAACGACAATGACACGAAATTTTGTGTTTTCTCTCAATTTTGATGTCTACCCTAAATTTTGGGCATCCTAATGACCTCTTAGACATCTGAGGTTGATTTATAGACCAGTTTACTTTATTTAATTTGTATTTTAGCTTCTAATTATTTTATTTTACTATTTACTTTTTGACAATTCACTAAATTTCAAAATAAATTTTATTTTCTTGTCTCCCACTTGCTTTCTATTGTTTTCATCAATAATTCCGCTTCAATTATGTTATTTGACAGATTTTATTTACATGTAAATTTTATTTACATTTAATTTTAATTTACGTACTAATTTCAATTCATTTTTTATCCATTTACCATTTCTTTTTAAACCATTCACATTATGTCTTTGATATTTGATAAAAATATCACAAGTTTTTACTCAAATTTGTCTCTTGAGTAATCTATAATTTAATTGTAAATTTGACACTTAATTTCACTTGAATTTTGCTTACATTTCACTTAATTTTAATTTCATTAAGTTGATTTACCTTTGCTTACTAAGGTTTATAATTGCTTAAGGGTTCACTAAGTGTTTACTTCCTTTTATCTATATTTAAACTTGGTTTAATATTTTACTATTTAACTAAGGTAAATTTTAATTTACGGTTTTACCGTATTTTACTCGGTGTGGTAAAAATTGACCGATTTCCAAAACCTAACAAATTTATATTCAAAACGATCGTTGCAAAATCTAGATTGCAAATTTTAATATTTTAAAACTTAATTCCAAACTTATAATTTTTCGAGGGTCAAAATGACTAAAATACCATTGGAGTCAAAAAATACAATATTTTACTTAAAATACTCATTTTTTCGATCTAATTATTATTTAGACATTTAATTCAATAAAGCTCCTTAAAATAATTTGTTATTAAAATTTAATATATTTAATTTTCACTTAGTCTAATATTTTTGGTAAATTACAATTCAGTCATTTTTCTTATTTATGTTATTTAAGAATTATAATTTTCGGCTGTTACACTTAACCTTTTGAATTTTTTTTTTTTGGAAAAAAAATATATATGTTCTTTATTTTTAAAGATGTACACGGTTTAATATATATATATATACACACACTACAATCATCTATAATAATAATAATAATATAAAAGAGCGAATAGGAGAATTAGCTTCGTTTAAAATGCTCCTATAAATCTATATTATCGATGTTACTATTATTTCTATATAATTATTCATAATAATTAATTAATTAAATTCAAATCAGATTTAATAAAAAATACTATTTTAATTATTAATTAATGAAATTCAAATTATATTTTAATAAAAATTATTATTTTAATTATTCATTCATTAAATTTATATTTTAATAAAAAATTATATAATTATTCATAATTAATCAATTATATTCAAATCATATTCCAATAAGAAATACTGTTTTAATTATTAATTAATTAAATTTAAATTCACATTCTAATAAAAATACTATTTATTATAAAATATAATTAATTAATACTAATTTTTTATATATTTCTTAATAATTAATTTTGCATGTAATCAATAAATGTAATCAAATAAATATTTAAAATATTACATAATCTAATAACGAGTGCCTAAATAAGTGTATACGTGCAATGCACGTTAAAAAAGCTGTCTGTATTGTTATTTATAATGAAAAAATCATGAATCTATCGTGTATGTAAATATAAGAATGAGGGACGATTGCAGTTCTTAAAACATTTAACAAAATTTTATAATTTTACATTAAAGTTTTTAAAGTAAAATTTATAACTATCTTATTTTATTGAATCATATTATTCATAAAAAATAATTAATTAATACATTTAAAAAATAATAAAAATTTTAATTTTTAATAAAAAGCATGGTGTGCTCCACAAAGTTTTGAGTTGACAATATCTTAGTTCTAATTTGTAACATCCCACGTCGCATACTGATTGAAATTTGATATAATATATAAGTTAGACTACCTAATTATTTAATTAACTTGGGTTAACTATTTTAGGCCAGTGCATTGGAGGCCTAAGTAGTTAACAAAGGTAGTTAGCCAGATTATTTTGCAGGCTTATGCAGTCAAACTCAATATTTATTGAAATTTGTATGATACATAAGTTAGACCACATAAATATTTAGTCAACTTGGGTTAACCATTTTGGCTAGAGAATTTAGGCCTAAGTAGTTGAAGAAGGTAGTTAGGTGGATTATTTTGTAAGCTTATGTGGTCAAACTCCGGTCTAGTTACACGTCGATCGTGGCCCCAGGTTGGCTGGTGACATAATTGTTGGCTTTCAATCGAATCAAAGCTGCATGCGCATCGGAAAGTACAAAATACAAAAATTTTCTTAATCGACAACAAATCTTATTTGTCAATTATGGTTGTGGCCTAGCTGATCATTCTACCTTCTACATAGATAGATATGAAGATTTCGAATTCGATTCCTACTAACCACACTGTTAGCACCAATTTGGCATTCTAAGAGGATTACCACTACTGTGTAGCCCAGTCCGTTAATTTTTTGCAGCAAAAATTTTGAACATCGTTCTCACTTGAGTTGTCGCAAACCACAAATCATCTAATCGTACGATCTCTAATAATATTCACACTAAATACACTCGAAAAACTCTAAAATAATTTTAGAGAATTGAGAAGTATGAAATATTGAGTGCTAGCTCTCCTCTTTTCAGCATGAAATTATTTATGTTTGATCTCACTTAGAAAGTGTATTTATAGTAAAGTTATATTAAGGGGGTGTTTGGTTTGCGCAAGGGAAACGGAATGGAATCAAGAAAGGGAAACAATGGAAAAAAAAAACAAAGAATCAGAATATCTTTTCCTCTTTGGTTATGCTCCAGAAACGGAATAGGGAATTGGAATTATTATTATTATTATTTATTGTTATTTATTATTATTATTATTTATGTGTTTATTATTATTATTAATTATTATTATATTTATTTATTATTATTCATTATTTTATATTATTATTATTAATATTTTCTTTATAATAATAATAATAATAATTATTATTATTATACTTGGTTAGGGAATGAGAAAGAAAAGAGAATAAAAACCTTAAATGGGTTGGAGAATCAACTTAGAAAAATTGGAGGGAAAACAAATAATAAAAAAAGGGAATGTTAATCATTAAATTGGCCAACCAAACACTTATTAAGGGTTTCATTCTTCTTCTCTTTCCTGATTACCCTCAACCAAACGGCCCTTAATATAATAATAGTAATAATTATACTATTATTTATTTAACTAATTAAATAAATAAAATATAATTATAATAGTAAAATTATTAATAATCATTCCAAATTATAAATATATTCAGGTAATTCATACTTAGATAAAATTGTAATTCTTATTTAATTACAATTTAACACTTAATGTCATAAAAATTTATTTACAATAAAATTATACTTATTTGCTTCTTTTTTTTTTGCTTTTTCATGTTAACATTTATGTGTATGATATGACTTATTAAGTTCCAAATATATTGAAAACAAATATATGTAACTAATTAATTAATATAAAGGTTAAGAACATTGTCTGACGACGAGCCAAGATTTTAGAATCTCAATAGTAGTTTGACTTAATATTTTAGTTCATGGTTTCTCAGTGTAATTAATATCCTTTCATCACTGGTGATCTGATTTAAAAATTAAAGCGTGTGTCTGCTATGTTAAATTATATTAGTTCCCTTTGCACTAACAATTGATCGATTCAATGAAATTCCAAATCTTATTTGCTAATTTTATTCTACCTTGCTCAAAGATTTCATAATCAATACTATTAGAGAACACTTAGAATATTCCCTTAGTAACCTAGGATCAAGAATTCTATCTCAATCACATAAACAACTTCATAAAGTTTCTACTATATTTGATTCATCCCCCATTTATAACTCAGGAATTGAATAATATTAAAGATGAAACAAAACATAAAAATTCTTATATAAGACAACTTATTAAATTGGACTCAGATAATTATCTACATAATTAACATTTGCATTGGCCATGCATG